>NAOQ01000124.1:35339-59809 GCA_002751075.1 Ichthyophonus hoferi | reverse complement strand
TAATAGTAATAGTAATGGTAATAGTAATAGTAATAGTAATAGCAACAGTAATAGTAATAAAAATAGAAACAGTAGAGTGCATGTGCCTACCAATTGAAGTCGAGATTGAGCTGTTTTATGGTTCTTACTGGATGCACCAATCATTGTCTTGGTCCTTTTCCCATATCTGGTCCCTTCACCATCCATCATCCTTTTTAATCTTCCACCCGTTTCTTTAAATCTAAATGGCTCCAGGTTAATCTCATCACTATAATTCTCCTTTCCTATCGTTCTTGTATATGCCTGGGTTAAAATAATATAAGGCAGTTGGATGTGTGTGTTAGTGTTTTAAATTTAAAATTGGTGTATATATGTATGTAGGGCTGTTTGTATCTATTGCTGCTATACTTATATATATACGCATCTATTTGTGTTTCTGATATGATTTTTTAATATAAATATATAAATATAAGTAATTTATGTATATGTATGTGTATGTATGTGTGTGCAGGCATGTAAGGTAAATAAATAAACAAATACGTAGATTAATTTCTCCTGAAACGCAATAATGCCTTTGCTATATAAAAAAACAACTAAAAAAAAAACATAAAATAAAATTAGGTTTACCCACCAATTAGAAATAAAGGGTAGTATAAATAAGGAGTCAGAAATTTTAATATGCTTGAATTGGCACTTGAAATTTTTAGAAAATAAAATAAAAAATAAAATAAAAAAAAAATCAGAGAAAAAAAAAATCTTAATAAGTAAAATAGAAGAAATGAGACAAACAAAAATATAAAGCAAAATATTAAAAAGCATATTAAAAAATAAATTAGAAAGCTTAAAAAAAAATGCTTTAAAAAAAAATAAACAACTGAATACATATATATATGTGTGTGTGGACATACGTCTGGGAGTATGTGAGCATGTATGTATAAATGTGGGTGCCAAAAGTAGGTGTATGTAGGTACATATATATACTCTCTTTCATTTTCACCTCTTTCTGTAAGAGTTTCTCTGACAACATAGTAGTAGGTTGAATAGTAAACACTGTGCTGTGCTTCTATATTGGTGTAGGGCAAGTATATTAATACGGACTATACACCAGCCTATATTTGCAACCATATTTGTATATCTTCAACCATTCAATCATTTCCAACAGTAGCTTAAGGTGTGTTATTGTTATTATTTTTCTAATACAATACTCTTTATAATGTTTTTTTATTCTTTTCTTGTTTTTTTAAATGATTTGGTATGGGCTAGATCATATCACATAATTAGAATTATTACTATATCACTCCAGTCTAAATATACTATTGTTTCTACATCAAGATCTACATAAACTAACTAATAACTTAACCACTATATATATATATGTGTGTGTGTTTGTGTGTACTGATGCAAAAGTATTTTAGAATTTAGTAATATGCACTGGTGGATGCTTTAATATATGTATGGCTATATAATAGTTTTATTTTTATTTTATTTTCTGGGAAACAACAGGGATAGAAGAACATATATATATTACCTAATATACTGATATAACATACATACGATGTAACAGAAAATACACAGTGTATTATATTATACTAAAGATATTATCCTATAACCAACTAGGCATGGGTTATGACTTATAATAAACACCAATGCTCACTTTGTTCACTTGGTCCTTTGATTGAGCTGATCCACAGAGAACAACCTGTTAAAATCCATATGGTTAATACTATTGGCCGTACTGTGTTAACAGAAGGTTCTTACTAGAGAATAGAAAGAGGTTAGATTGTGTATGGTGATACTAAAACAAGGAACAAAACATATGCCAACAGTGTAATGAGTAAAAATGTATCTACATTGGTAATATGTATGTATGTATTTATGTATGTATGTATGTTATATAATATAATATCATACCATATTATAAAATCGTATAATACAGTGGATAAGACCATGTTCTATTATAATCCACTATATTACACTATGCTATATTATATTATATGCCCACCTGCAGATAGCTATCATTCCATTTAAACAAGATAGTTTCACGGTGATGGCCTTCAGAATCAGGAACCCATGAAAATGTAACCACCTACATAAATATATGAGTTATGAGATAAGGTTGGATTGCTTGTATATTCGGTGATATATATATATATATATTAGATAAAATACACATAGAACATTGAGAATTAAAATGGACAAAGAAAAAGAGAAATACAATAAAATATACGTATAGTTGAAAGAAAAGACAAAGGTGGATGGTGCATGACAGATACATTGGTGGGATCATTATAATAAGCTGTACATATATAATGGTCTAATTTAATTGGGTTTCAAGACACTATTTAAAATTTTAATTTATTGACATGATTGAAGATACTAAACCATATTATCACATGCTGCTTACAAATTAATATATGGTTGAAATTATTATTATTATTATTATTATTATTATCATTAGTTATTAAAGTGGTGAAGCCATTGGAGGAGAGATAGGTCAAAGGAAATTAATTGAGTAATTAAAATAAATGAAATGATAGATTTCTTGACAAGAAAAAATATTACCACATATAGCCCGAAAGAGTTGGTCATTTCTTTTCTTTTAAAATTTTATTTTGATTGGGTCCACCCAACCTACTGTGCTATATAATTATATCATGTCCAACTAATTATTATTTGAAGTAGTCTTGTTATATTAATTAATCTACGTAAAAAACAATGTAATAAGAATAAGTTGGTGAGATTGACACTTAGTAACTCTATGCCTATTTTCTTATTGTTTTTCTCCTTCTCTCTCGATTTGTTTCCATATCTCTCTATCATCACACAAAGACTCTACAAAATAATTGTATTCACTATATAGTATATACAACAATACTGTGATATATGCAATACACATATAAACATACATACCTCCCGCTGGCTCGGTCCTATCATCAATTGGTAATCTCTCAAATAACCACTCTATTTAAAGACACTACTGTTAGACCAATCAGAACTGCAGGTGCAATCTATACTTCCATATTATAATTATATACTTAACTAATGTAAAGAAAATTATTCAATAATGAAAACAACTAATAATTTATAAATGGTTTATATTTTCTATATAAATATTAAGTGATAAAGATGGTTGGAGAAGAGGGAGATGAAAGCGGGTGATTGAATGTGAAGGATGTGGAATGATTCATAAAACCATGTGGTATATAAACATGATATAGCATAAAATATAATACAATAATTATCCTATAATAACTGGCTTATAGTTAATAATGTTATGGTGATGATTACACAGCTCAAGGGAAGGTACTATATATATGTGTGTGTAAGCATGCTTATAGAAATATATATGTATATATGTATACTATCCTCTATATTAATTACTTAATACATATATGTACATGAGTAGATTGTTATATATTTATTTCTGCGTATTAATTGGTGAATATATATAAAGATAAAAAAATGGTAACTGGATCCCATAGCTGTAAAAATATCACAAGTATTAATTAATCAATGCAAGGCATTTAAAATTTTAAAAATTGCATTACCCAATAAAATGTATTTAAAAAATATCATATTCCAGCAACCAATCCAAAAGCATTATTATATTTTAACATCACATACTAACATAACACGTTCCTACCCACTTACCATTTCTCCATCTATACTAAAACCTTTCGAGATAGGGAACTTGGAGAGAAAGATAATAGCAGGCAGAGTTTGTGGATTATATACAATCAATTCCTTTAACGATCTCTCTCCTATAACAGCATTGCCAAACTCGACCCATGGTGTCTTTGAGAATGCTTCCAATACTAGTTCATTCCTAGTACAGAATTTTACATGTTTTTCTTGTTCTTTCAGTGAGGTCTCATTTGGTGATAAGGCTTCTAATTGGTTCATATCTCTTTTCCTTAGCGACATCTGTGATAAATGATAGCAAATAGACTATAGAGTATAGGAGGAACAAAATAAAGAAAGAGAGAGAGAAAGGGGGATATAGAGTGGTACGTTTACACTTGTTTTTTTGTGTGTATGTATGCATGTGTGTATATGTGAGCAAGTGAGTGAGTGTGAGTAAGTATGTAAATATGAATGTACATATATGTGCATGTGATTATGTTATGTGAATATGTATGTATTGATTTTTATGTATGTACTTGCTTGTGTGTGTTTATGTGTTCGCTTTAGTATGTTAAAAGCAATGTAATTTAGTAAAGTTCTTTCTCCTTCCCTGCACATAGAGCTATAGATATGGTGTCAAACAAAGTTATAACTGCAATATGTTCAACTAACAACCAGGCAATTAAATTATCACCTCTATATATTAACATTGCAAACCAAAGAACTTAGCTTCGTATACACATTGTACTCAACCATATAGCTCCAAAGAACATAGGCCATAGCTAATGATCAACTAACAATAATAAATGCAAATTCAATTTCTTCAGGTGGCCATATATTATATATTACAAATCATAAGACATAACAGCGCCATCAAATACCATGTTTCTGTATTGTGAAGAGTTATCTAAATATGATTTTATCCTAACATTACTCATATTCCCTAGCTAAACCGCTCTCAATGCAATATAAAATATATTTATATTTTGGTATGTAACGTTCTGGTACTATATATGTTGTTATTCTATACATATATATAGGTATAAGAACATCATTTCTTTACCTATTATTCTCTATGAAAGGGGCTACCCAGTCAGTAATTTTGATGGCTTGGCTGTTAAAACAACATCAAAAAATGCATGTATTATGTATAATGTATTATGTATTAACCCTATTTAAGAAAAGCAATAAAGTAAATACATGTTATGTTCAATCTATGATAATATAGTTAGTAAATACTATAGAAAAAACTATGTACACGTATATAGTTTAATAACAATACATATTTATTTATATCTATACACATCAAATGGCATCAAATTGTAATCTATACCTAAATGCGATTTATCCCACCCGTTAATTGTCGTTTACATCAGCTAGTTTAAATTTAATTTCAAATTTCCCTCCATATTCTTTGTTTGTTTATTCGTCGAATGTCATGTAATCTATAAAATAGATAAGATAAAAAATAAATATTTTTAGTACGCTTGATTTCACTGGCTCCTCCCTTTATATACTCTATTAAACTAGCCATAATAGTATTGATGTTTTTTATGTATAGTTTTAATCAAATAGGTAGTAGCAGTTAAAATACTAGCACAGCCAGTAAACCAAGTCTAAAGTTATTGTATTTTATTATATACATCTGGTATATATATATATTATTAATATTTTATTCAATTACTTCAATTACTCTTATTGCTTTCCACTTTTATGCAAATATAGTTCTAGGTTATTATTGTTCGCTAGTTTGTAACCTTTTAAGTACAATAATTATATATGTTGCTTGCAGCTTGTGTATTACAAGGGTTTCCTGAAATTTTTTTAACAAATCTCAGAAGTAATTCGACAAATCCCTATATAAATGGACAGATCTCAACAATAAATGGATATTTTGAATATAAAAATAAATAATAAAACAAAATAGAATAATAAAAGGGAAATTGAAAGAAATCTACTTTTTTTCTATTTTTACCAAAAGAATTGTATTTTTTTATATACATTTCTTACAATTTTTTGAACAAAAAATTGTTAATTAAGAAAAAAAAAAATAGAAAAATCGCAAAATCCTTTATTCGTTTAATATCCCACATAAACCTTCATTCATCCTTCTCCACATTCTGTTATAGAAATTGCAAAATATTATAGTTGGGCTTGAGCTAAAATCATCAGGTTCCTTCGGATGTAAATTTTTGTTTTCAATTGGGTTCAGTACCGGTGAGTAGAATGGCAAATACAGTAGCGTGATAGAATTAAACTTCAACAAATCTTTAACTTCATCAGAATAATGAAACTTCACACTTTCCATCATTAGAACTGTATTTGGATGTAGGCAATTATTCTCGATTGCCTCATGTAAGAATGCTAGAAGTGGCCTGCATTGAATGCACCATCGATCATCTTGTTGTAAATGTGGTCAGAGTAGAGAAAGAAGATTACACATGAATATATTCTGTCCTCTTGATAGACTAACGAATACTACGGCATCTTCATTTGGCATTACATATTCATAATGTGTATATGCATGCAGTTTAAATTCACATTCATCTAGGAACACGCTTTACTCATCCTTCATTCCGATTATCGTTGCAGCATAGTCTGCAAATGCTTTCAAATGCAATTCTGCTGGAACCACATTTGACTTTTTTTTTAACCTCTTCCTAACCAAACCACTCGACTTCACTACCCTATTCAAACTAGAACGGCTGAGCCATTCTCCCTTATTGGTAACGATTTCTCTCAATCCAACATGTGTGAGAGAGTTGTTCCTACTAATTATCTCGCGTACCTTTGCTTCAGTTAAGGTCTTCAACGCCATTCTCCTACCCTTCCTTCCAGTAAATGGCACAACATTGCATTATCCGTTATTTGTTTGCACATGTTTCTTCAGGTGATAGATTCGAGGCCTTCTTATACCAGTTATGACGGATATGGTTTAAATCTTTTTCGTTGGTAAAAGTCTCGGAATCTGGCCAAACAATTCCTTCGCCAGGCATGAATAAACTTTTCGATTATTATTTTCTGTCATTTGCAATACGTACATAATCTTATTTTATTTTATTTTTTGCTAAATTACAAAATATACTGTTAGAGGGTGATTAATATAATTGAAACGTAAATTTGCAATTGCAAAATTACGGTTTTTATAATTGTTGTTTTCCCTCTCGAATTATTCTATATATATTTTTTCTTGCATAACATTTTTTTCTTCAAAACATTGTAGTAAAAAATGCAATTCCTCTAGTGAAAATAGAAAAAATGTAGATGCTTTTCAAGTTCCTCTTTATTATGTATTCTGTTTCTTTTTATTTTGCATATTATTTGTTGGAACTGAAGTGTTCAATATTTTTTTACAACCAATTTTTTTATGATACAAGACCGAGTCATTCAAATAAGGGCATGGTGGTATAAGTTTAGATACTAAAAGATCAGACAATCCTAGTGGGTCTCTGATCTTTCATGAATTGTATTGGCCAACAAATATTTTTTTATGATTAGTCCCATTTAGATTATTGATTAGATCACCTTACAAACAATATTCGCAAATGTATAAAAGGAACAAAAAAAACTATACATAAAAATTACTGTTCTCAGTGGTCAATACTTACTGTTCAGTTTATGTACTTCATGTTTTTCTTTTTTTCTATTATGTCTATAATTGTCAAAAAAAAATTAAGTAGATAATCCAGGTATTTTACTAGAAAGCCAACTAGTTGAGTATGGTATTGATTCTTCTGATAATACTTAATTATGTAGACGCAGTCACAATTACATGGATTTCAGTACATCGCCATTTAAGAAGTTATGTAAAAGCTTCTATATACATTGATCAACAAAGGGAGATCCAAGAGCAGCTAACTAGAGCATTAGTCTCCCTTTTACCTGACGTCGACTACCTGATAGAACTCAGTACAATAGATACTAGCTCTATTTCCAATATTACAGTATTCTGCATATTCAAAATGTCCATTTACGTAAGTTTGGGAATTTTTCATTTATTTTTGAAATCCTTCCATTTACATATCTAGGGATTTGTCACACTATTTGGGTATTTGTCTATAATAAAATGTGGAGAAAGATAAATGAAGGTTTAGGTGGGATATTACATGAATAAATGTTTTTTTATCTATTCTTTTGGTTTTCGAGTAACAATTTTTAATTTAAAAAATTATAAGAAATGTATCTAAAAAATACAATTACTCTAGTAAAAATAGCAGAAATGTGAATTTCTCTCAATTTCTTCTTTATTTTTATATTTTTATATTTTATTATTATTTTTATATTCAATTGTTCATTTATTATTGAGATCTGTGCATTTATGTAGGGATTTGTCAAATTATTTTTGGGATTTGTTTTTCAATTTTGAATTTTGTTTACTTATAAAAGAATTTGTCGAATTATTTCCGGGAATCCCTGTAATTATCTCTCACATGTTCATAGTGGCAGCCGACTATTGCAAACATAATTTTAAAATAAAAACAATAGTTTTTATTTAATATCACTACGGCTTCAAAAGCCCTCAATCTGTCTCGAACAGAACCTTTTTAACTCTCTGGATATGACGTTATATAAAAAGAATTCTTCAGAACCCAGCGTTCATTAATAAGATACCTATAAGTACAGTGACATAAGTTATGCTATATATATAACTATATCTACATTTAACAATATATTATCTTATCATACCAAACTATGCAAGGTAACTAAAAACTAAGATAAAATCTAAAGCATTAATTAAAGATGAACATCAGACCACCGCATCCAATAATATACTGCAGTATAGACTAGAAATATTAATTAAGTTATACCACCCATGTACTTAGGTTACTTTTACTTATATAGCTAAGTATTATCATCTTTCTGCCTCTAAGTAAGATAACCAATGTGGAAGAACAGAAACAAATTAAACTATTATTGTGCAACAGCACGGTACTAATAGTATAATCAGGTATGGGATTATATGTAAGCAAATGGGATGGAAAGGCAGTAGGGACTAGAGACTGGGCCCCAGCCAAATGATAAGTATCTAAAGGTTGGCTAACTCAAAAACAAAAATATATTACAATCATATATCATATGCGTTATGCGAATCAGCCTACAACTACCCGTTCTAAACTCTCCTTCGTCTGTAATTAGACCATGAGATACAGAGTATCAGACCTCACGTATTGCTATAAGCTAATATATGGACAATAAAAGTGCCTTTTCTTTAATAATGTCACACTATGTATCATGTACTCAAGGAAACGGCCAATACAGGAATAGTGGCAGGTGTGAAAGTTAATGCTAAAATTGACCTAATGATTGACTTAATAAATCAAGCCCAAAACTAACAACAAAAAACAATTTAAAAAAGACAGTCCTAAATATAGATGTAGAATGCCATTATGCTCATTATCTCCAGAAATTGAATATGTTGTTAAATCAAATTTAATAGAGATTATGAATGGTCATTCCAATGGCAAATAAAAAAGATAGAAAGTTTCAAAGGCAAATAATTTAAAATTTTCAGTCAAATTAAACGTATATAATTTAAAATTCAAGTTTCAGAGCAACATATTTTGGCATATGACTTGAGAAAAATGGTAAATAAACAATAATATAGTGCATAAGTGTGTACATATGATGATAGTATATGTGTATGTATGCGTGCATATATATAAACTGCTCTGCCAGCAAGTCTGTAGTAATATATAATCTCATAAAAATTAAAACACACTAAGGAACAGATAGTCACTTTTTTTTTTTTTAAAAAAAAAAAAAAAAGATTCATTACATAATTATCCATTACAGATATATATATATATAATCCAATACTAAGTTTTTTCTCAAAAATTACCCTATATGAACAGTAAACATCCTATCTTTATACCACATGAAATACAATATATAGCCATCATATACCAGTTAGTGTATAGATACACACTGACTATGTTGATACCATACAAATGTATAAGGCCTGAAAAAAAGAAGATCTTAATTAACCTAACCAATCAATCAGTTATCTTAACCAAGATGCATGCACACATAAATCTCGTATAAAAGACCACTAACTCCAGTAAGTTTACTGAATTAAAATTATATTTTTATCTTGAAAAGCAAGAGTCAACGAACAAGTATCAAACAGAGTATACTCTAATATAATTACTATATTCAGCACATAGTAAATAGTTTAACAGGAAGATACATCATTCATTAATCTTAAAATATTCATGGCATCAGCAAAGCTTGGTTATAGAAAGAAACTTAACCATTGCATCTACTGTGTATAAGTAAATTATCTACAGGTTTCATATATCAAAAATTACGGAAACAGTAGTGTAAATAACACACATTTGTCAAAACCAAGTTATGCTTATCGTTTAGTAAAGGTTTATGCTGTGTAGATATATATACATAATGGATGAAAATAAAAAAGAGGAAAGGCTTAAAACAAATACACATGCTTGTCTACGTGCGTGTATGTATGTATTTCCTTATTAGTATGTGGTGAATTACATGTATATGTCTGTCGGTATATATACAGGTTAATATGTTTGCGTATCCTGTAAGCGCTTCAACTAGGTAAATTCTAAATGCACTCGATTAGATCTGTTATTCTACTCTATATAAATAACCATTAGCACTTTACAGACCCTTTATGTCTGTCCCACACATTAGCGATCTTCTCATCAAGTGAATCAGGAGAGGCAGAAGAAGAGGCTATCTTTTCTTTACAATAAGGACAATGGAGATGTCTTAATGGTTCTTGTTCATCGGAGCAAAGTCTGCGACCAATCCACTGGTTAAGATGGATAGAAGGGGGCGGTGGGCATAGTGGACATACATAATTGCTATATTGCAGGGTTTCTTGCTGGGAAATAAATATTTTCATATGGCATTTGTGCTCATGGCCACTAACAAGGCTGCTATGGAGGCCTGGGGTACAACCACCAGGTAGTGTCTGTAGAGGAAAATTGAGTATGAGTATTATAGTGCATAGAGATAATCTGTTTACAAAATACTGAGCTATAAATAACATAATTATATATACATACATGCATATATAATAATAATAATAATAATAATAATAACATAATTAACATTATAGCTATAGTATATAAGACTCCAAGATTACAACTATATAGATATAAACAAAACCGGTACCAAACAAAGATAACACAATCTTTATCCTAATATGAACATAGAATAATATAAGCCCAACAAAAAATTATAAACCATATTGCCTTAAGTGTATAATTGTCCAGGTCTGCCAGGATTGCCATAGCATCCCTGGTCTCTCTGTGGGTGTCTACCTCCATCACAGGACTACCTAAGAACATAGCTCTACCGCCTAGAACACTCAGCCAGACCCCATCTTCCTGGTTGTTAGCCATTTCTTTGCTTTGTTCACCCTGTTGTTTTCCTGTTACCTCGCTTGCCCTATCTATATATTTATCTATCGTTTCGTCTCTTACAGTATTATCCTCTTCCACTTCCTCTTCCTCTTCTATTTTATCACTTTTTCTTTTTGCAACAGTCTCCACCTCCAATTCATTTGCAGACACAGTATATGTGTCTCTTGGTGAATTCATTACCCTGTGCACATCTTTCTTTAACTCTTTTCCTTTCTTATTCTTGTCTTCCATTGCATAAGATTCGGCTGCTTGACTGGTCTTCGGTGTATGCTCTCTTAAATTTAGTTTGCGTTTTTTAACAGGCTGCACTTCTTCTGGCTCTTGTTCTACTGGTTGAGAACATTTATCAACAAACCACAATAACCTCATGCATTCCAATTCTTGTTCTGTTTCGGTTACATCTACTGTATTAGTATTTATAAGAGAACTTGTTGATGTTTCTCCCTGTCTACTATGCTTGAGGTTTATCTCTGTTGAAATATTTTCTTTGTCAGTTCTGATGGAAAACAGTGCTTGTAAAGTAGTATTTTCTTGGGGTTTGATACTTAAATTCATTTTTTTTGTTAGGAGAGTTTCGGATTCTACTTGTATATGCTTGTTATGCTCATGCTGTCCCAAGCTCTCTTTTTGCGGAGAAATATGAGTCTGTTGTGCCTCACCATCCACCTTGATTTCCTTTATGCTTATCGGTTGCTCATTTGCGGCGGTCTGTATCTTTTCAATATTTTTTCCATTGGAATAATACTGCTCAACTGGATTAGTATCACATATATGTTGACCATCCTTATTATGAGGTTGTTGCATATCTATAACGGGCTGAGTCTGTGGCGCTTTGTCAACGTCCTGTGCTTGCTTAGTGTCTATGTTCAATAATGTCTTAATACTCGATTCAATCTGTCCCTCTTCATTCATCATGTCCTTTTTCCTTCTTTTCTTCTCTTTTTTTGAAATCTTTTCCTGTTTATTTTTAACAGGTGCTTTAAACGTGAAGGGATCTTTGAGAAGTTGTTCAGCCAATTCAGGAGACATAGGAAGGTTCCATGGCCAAATAACTAAATGTCTAAATATTTTAGCTACTCTTTCAGGTTCTAGTTTAACAAATATTCCACCATTTTCCATCCTACTCATCATTTCTTCACGACAACAGTCTGCAAAATCGTCGGCGGTGTCTCCATCATCAAAATTTTGAAGCTGAAGATCAGTTATATCTCCATCGCCAATAAAGAGTCCATACAGAAGAATTGCCGCACTAAAAAGTTGTGGGGAATTATTCTCCATTTTCACCTTGCTTTGCTTTAGTATGTTTCTAGATACAACTATATATTATTTATTATCTTTATGTTATTCAAGTTTTACAGTAGATTACGCCTAATTATTTGCCTGTTTAACAATTTATCATGATAATTATAAATTGCAATGACTACACAGAGAGAACAGGCTGGAAGAGCAGTGCGTTCATATTTTGATCGTAATTGTAACATTTTGGGTGGGTTGAGGTGACTGATTCTCCATTATGTGTAGGATGATTTAGGATTGGAGAGTGATTTCAGTGATTAATCGTGAAAATTCACCGATCAATGTGATGTTTATGGCCGCGCCGACGGAATCTGATGGCCTTATTATGGTCAAATAATTCATAATGAGCATTTAGTTAAGGATTAATTACTAAAATGATATAATAATTTAGGTATAGGAAATATTATTATAATCGCGGAGGAAATGAAATTGAAGGTATAAATGCAAAGTAATAGGGTTGGTACAGAATAGTGGGAGGTGCTCCTTGAGCTACTAGTGGTAATGTAAGTATATATCACATTGTGTTACGTCTTACAAGCAATGGTGTTACCCCACATATACCTGTTTCCTGCCAGTCGACTATACTGGCATCGTGGGCATTTTCTCAACACCTTTGTTTTTTTATAATATTTATTATCGCAATTCCGTATTAGAACTTATGTGTTTACCCAGCTATAGGTCTTATTTATATTTCGAGACTAATTCAAATAAAACGTACGTGTCAAGCATTTGTTTCAATTTATTTACACTTAGATAATGCCATGCTATTTCCTACTTAAAGGATTAAAATTGCATTACTTCATTCTACCTTGTACGATCAGATCAGTAAGGACAGCATTGGAACATTTTTCAAATAGAACTACATACAACCAAACTATACTGGAAAGCTTTTGTGATTTTTTTTCAAAGTAAGTCAGGAGGAAAATGGTAACATGCAAACAATGGCTTACTTTGTCACAGAGCAATGTTATAGTCATAATAAATCACCAGATCTTTTTTAAGCGACCATACAAACCAAACAAAGCTGAAAGGATAACACATAGTGCGCAGGTCCATACAAAGGGCCATACACCTTTTACATTTGTTTTCCCGGCCCACCATGGGATAAGTATATTCTGACCCATAATAGCTGCAATTAAAGTAGGAGGCAAAAACACAAACGACGTCATGGCCAGTCTAGAGATGATTTTGGTCTGTTCTTCTTGGTATAGACTTAATTTCATGTTCAGTTGAGCGTAATAAGTTGATTCTGTACCATGGAGAAAGGCCCGACTAGACTCAACAGAGGAAAGAAATCGCATAACATCGTTCAATATATTACGAAAATATAGTTTAGTATTAGGGTCTCTCTCGATACTCATACGATTACGACCGGCACCAGCCAGAGAATTAGTTATCTTCTCTCGCGATTGAAGTCGTTGCATAAGTTGTGAAAGTGTTTTGCTAGCAATATGCATGCGCTGAAGAAGCTCGTTATCGTCATTATCGTCCAGAGTGCAAACTAATTCATCAATAATGTCAACTTCAGATTCAAGGCCTTTTACCATAGGCTCAATAGCTTCCGTACTGAAGTCACTAACAAGATAGAGAACCCAGTCAGGACGAGGAATATGTACTTTTAGCAAGGCTTGTTCAACTTGCTCAAGGGCTTTACATGCAAAATTGTGTAGAGTAAGAACGTATGTTTCATATACAATAACAGTAACTGTGACATTCTCCGGATGGGGTAATGTAGAGTCGATGGTTTGTAGTGTTACGCTAAAATAATTTTCAAAACATTCAACTTTCTCCTGTGTTTGAAACTGTTGAATATCCTCCAGTGTTAGAGGGTGGATTTGGAAGGTGTCTCTCAATAAAAATATGTCTTCATTATAAAATCCATTTACATCTAGCCAGAAGAACTCTCCCTTTTGCATTAATTCTTCCAAACTCGCTTTGTATTGTAAGAATTGACCTCGACCTCGAAATGTTTGCATTTGTTTATTACTATTGAAGATTTTGAAGATGCATTGGTTAGTTTCAGAATTGCCACATTCGGATATGCAAGATACTATTGACCCTCGGGTGAAGTGTCCTGGACGGCGAAATAGTGTTTTTAACTTGACTATTTTGCTCTTGGAGATGCGCATGGAGTTAAATAAATTGGTATTCCAATTAATTTTCTCTTTTTCTCCATCATTGCAGTCTATCGCAGATTCTTCTACAACAACCATTTTCAAACGTTGCAAGGTATATAATACCTGTTAGGTGCGTACTGTTTAACAATTATCTTTCGTAATCATAATGTGAAATGAATATGTAGTATTTCCAAAGAACTAGTTGTTATATTATATGTTCATATAATAAAAACCTTTATACAACTTTATTTAAGGTGGCCAATGTCATTCTCGTCGTAACTTATTATTGCATGATACATTGTGTATTCAATTCAATAAAATGGAAACTTCTACGTACAAGTTGGGAAAACAAATCCCTTAAGAATTGCGTAACATATAAGAATAAAAACGTAATATTTATTCTGTCAGAGTTTTAGGAAAATAAACGAAAAGCAAATACATGTGCAACACAAATAGGCAAATAAGCCAATCAAGGGATAGAAAAAGTTGAATTTGCGTTACTAGGATAATTTATTTGCTTTTGCATTTCCCGATCAGGTGACACTAATTATTATTCGAACACAGAGTTGTTTATCCACCAATATATGCCTTGTAATTAAGTGACAATGAAGCAAAACACAGATGCTCATTGCCAAAGTAGCTTTTTGGGATATTTGTAGTATTTTCTTTCGCTAACGACAACGCTGGTAACTATATGGTTGAAGGCCAAGTGTTATATTCTATTTAATAATGTACCCACTACTGATAAGATAAGGTTAGCCTATTTCTCTACAGAATGCTGTAGTAGTTAAGCATGGGGTCGGATATTTAATAGTTTGGGTTGATTCAAGAACGGTAAGGTAAGGATAATTGGTATATGAAGCACAAATAAAAACGCAAATAAAAACACAAATAAAAATGAGAATAAGAATACAAAGTCAGAAATTATTTATTTTCGTTTTTAATTTGTATTTCTTCTGTTTCTGGAATCATTTCATGTGACGTCCGAAAAAATCAACAATTGTAAGTCGATAGCTAATTCATTTAATCCAGACTTGTTAACTGAACACAATACAATGCTTAACTAAGATACCCAGGTAGGTATATACTTATACCAGCTGTGCTAGTAGTAAGCACAGGTAAACAAACCACGATATGCGATTAACAGCAAGTGACCACCAACTGGTTATCACCACCAACCATGAATCTCTCTGGGGAGGGACTTCCTTGGAGAGAGAACATATTCCTCTTATAGGCCAGCTGCTCATACCTAAATCAGATTACCACCTCCAATTTCCTGGCCCATTCGCCATACAATGCAATGGTTTCCAAAGACCAGGCAGGTCTAATACAAAGTATCTCAGCATTCGTAGGATACACAATGCGTTTAAACAGGAATATTTAATTAATTTGGGTTTTATTTTATAGCTGTAAACATTTAATATTATTAGCAATTATTACTACATATAACCTGGGAAGATAGCAGTGCAATGTGTTAAACGGCAATGCAAGATTATTCATCAAAATTGAATCAGCCAAAGGTAGAGATACCGCAAATATATAATGTCATTTCAGATTATTTGTTTTGGGGTCCAGATAACACATAGTTTAGACACCTGTGTAAGACAAGCCCTGCTAACTTGTTTAATATTAAAAATATATCTTGGCATATCTGTACTCCGTGTATGGAATGTGATACCCTAAAATATCCTCTAATTCGGTATTCTCTCTCCTTATAAACAAATATAGGTCACTGAAAAGCTCCTCCTGTATACTTACTATTCCCAACATTATAGCAGAGAAAACTTAAATAGTTTATCATGGTTACAAAGCTCGGTAATTCTATAAGTCAACAATCCATGAATGCCTAACACCCTTCACTCCAATTCTACATCCTTCCATTAACCTCTACGTGCGGAGACTCGATTTTATTACTCTCAGCTATCATTTAATAGCAGTTTTAATTAACTACACCTATCTAATCAGAAGGAGTAATAATCTTAACTGCTTTCAATAAGCAATCTAAAATTAAAAAATAAATAAAACTCTTTGCTGACGCCCCGTGTCAGTAGGTCTATTTTTATATTATTGACGTCCACATAACAATCATACAATAGGCTTCCATTGTTTGGTATAGATGTACATTGAAATTGCCAAATATGATTGGACAGCTCTTTAGGGATGGCAAATATGTTAGCACTAAAGTTAGATTGAAGGCACTTAATCAATCAGAACAATCTAGATCTTATAGGAAGCCAAGTAATTAAGCGATTTTCCCTATAGGATAAACCTAATACATGATAATTACATTTATATACTGTCTTCCAACTTGTATTTGAATTATCAATATTTCCAGCACCAAGGTCGCCCTAAGATAACGTGAAAAACAAGTGAGCAACACCCACATATTACATGTTATCTCAGCCGTCAACCGCCAGACGCTATTTTCCAGAGCCTACAATAAAGCCAGAACCAGAGCCTACTACAGAGTAAGAGCCAGAGCCAGAGCCAGAGCGAGAAGGTACATTTAACAAACAGATTGGTAAACTTTTTATTGATTTGTTTTTCACATTGGTCTCTTCTAAATGTCATCAGGAATTATTTGGTTCATTTAGTGAGTGACAAGCCTACAGCTAAGTAGTCACCATGGCAGGGTTTTTTAATATTCCTTTTCATATTTTTTATGCCTTAGGTGAAATAAGCTGCTCAAGGGGGAGTATTAAAACAGGAATATTTAATTAATTTAAGTATTTCTTTATATAGTTATAAACATTTACTATTATTAGCAATTATTATTGCATATGTAGCCTGAGAAAATTGCTAGTGCAATCTTTTGGTGTAAAATAACAATGCAAAATGATTTACTAAAATTGAACCAGCTAATGGTAGAGATCCTGCATATATATATTAAGCCATTTCAAAATAAATGTTTTGGGTCCAGATAGCACATTGCTTAGGCATCCCGCCTAAGACAAGTTCTTCTAACTTATTTAATAATGTGAATATGTCTTAGCATATCTGTAATACGTGCATGCAAAAGGACACGTTAAAGCGCCCATTAATTTGGTATTTTCTTTCCTTCTAAATAAATATAGGTCTTAGGAACGCTCCTGCATCTAATTATTATTACGAAGATATTTTTCATCATTAGTTTATTAAAATAATATTTTTCTAAAATTCAAATTTTGTTTTTACACACATTATTAGTATCGTATATCGTATACATGGTACATAGTTGCAAGACCCCTGATGTGAAAGAATACGGTAGATGATCACAAAGGAACTTGTTGATAGGACTATTCATATATACTGTATCTATATATCAATTTACACATGCATGGCTAATTGTATCACTACATACATGTAGGGTCCTTATTGAAACATGAACTAGAGAGCTTGTTTGCTTCTTAAGTGCTAAAGCATGAATAGTTAATTCATTTTGTTGTTTCTTTATAGCTATAATCATATACTTTTAATGGCAATGACTATCACATTGGTAGTCTGGAAAATAGCTGGTACAATCTATTGGTGTTAAATGTAGATAATTCAATCAATTCATAGAAATAACTCACGCTAAAAGCAAAACCCCAATGAGATAGATACTACATAGGTTTTTACCGATTAGGTATTGGACAATTTGCATTCAATAAAACAGAAAGATGTTTGTAGTATTCGAGAGCCAATTAGATCTTCAAACATAGGCTCATAGGCCAATTCACATTAGTTGGGACGAATTTATTCAAAACTAGTTTTTGGCCAAAAGAAGCACAATTACCAAGCTTTATACAATAATAAAGAAGATGGTCGAGTTATATGCTACTGCTCAGTCGTATAAAAAATTCATACTAGTTAGAATAAGTCATGTTTCAGAATTTAATGTATAATTTTATGTTTCCATATTATGTCTATATTTTCTATATTTTCTGTATTTTCTAAGAAGGGTGAAGTGCTTCATTCAGATTATATACTAATATAGAAGGCCAACCAGGCAAACCTGTTGCTTTTCTTGATATCAAAAATACTGTAACCCTTTATCCACCACAATCGCAATTATATTGTAGTTACCATATGTACAATACATCATATATTAAAAGTTAAAGGATTCTATAACTCTTGATCAACAGCGTGAGATTGAGCAGGAATTGTCGAAAATTTAACTTGTAGATTACCAGAGTACTATGTTTAATCAGAACTAAGTACCCTTGATTTAAGTCTTAAATCTAATAATAATTATGTCTAGATACAGTTCATGAAGCTGGTTTATGATATTCACATTTGTTGAGAATAATACAGACATAAGCATCCCTGTGATCTATATTCGTATAGAAAGAGAAGGAATGCCAAATTAAAAAGCCTTTTAATGCGTTATTTTTCATACCTACAGTACAGATATACTAGGACACATTTTTAGTATTAGACAAGTCAGCAGGACGCCTAAGCAATGACTTATCTAGACCCAAAAACATGCCATCTGAAATGGCTTATTACATAGTCATGGGATCTCTGTCATTGGCTAGTTTAAACTTTATCAATCATCTTGGATTAGATTGCCAATAGATGTCACTAACCAGACTAAATATGTAATAATAATTGCAAATACTATTAAATGATTATAGCTATAAAAAGCAGTACACAAATTAAATAGTCTTGTTTTAACAACATTTATCTACGCATGTGCCGTATATTAAGATATACAACCTTGTGTATATTATGTTTCACTGCTATATTCATGAATATTAACTATTAGGTTTAGAACTCTGCTGAAGCGAAAATAGAATTACAATAAAAACAACTGAGGCACAAGCATGTAAGACATTCGGGTTTATACTTGGTCAGTTTTTCATGTAAGCAATCGTATAAATAAATCAAAATATTAATTTTTAGAACGGATATAATTAGGATTATGATGTTCAACCTATTCCTTATCCCATCGGTACACAAAATAATAAACATAACATGTTACGTACTAATAGTTCAAAGCACAGATCCGTAAGAAGATAGAATGCAAACTGATCAGAATAATTGATTTCGACGACCCCATACTATCATAAGACCGGTCAATCCAAGAAGCAATAGGCATATCCAAATGAATGGTTCCAACCCGGGTTGAACAGTTTTAAATTTGTTAGCGGGAACCAAGATGTTTTCCCCCATAATAACCACAATTAAGGTTAAAGGCATATGTATGAAGGTGGTCATACCAAGCCAATTGATGGCCTTAGCAGTGGCTTCTTGACTTTGAGTTATGCTCAACTTCAGTTGTGCATAGTAGGTTGACTGTGTTCCTCGCAGAAAGGTACGACAAGTTTCAATGCTTGATAGGTATCGCTTGACTCTGTCCAGTGTATCGTGGACATATAGTTTTGTACTGGATTGTATTTCATCACCCATAGGGTTACGACCACTGCCGGCCAAAGCACTCGCTACAGCATGTCGTGACCTTAACTGTCGCACAAGTTGTGATAATACCTTGGTTGCAAAATGCATTCTTTGAAGAATGACCTTTTCTGGGACACCTACTGAGTAAACTAGCTCATCAATTGCATCAATTTCTTTTTCAATACGTTTTACTGCAGGTTCTAAAAGTCTTGTAGTAAAATCAGTAATGAGGTAAAGAACCCAGTCAGGACGTAGATGTGCCGCGTGCCCTAACATGGCTTGTTCAGCTTGTTTGAGGGTTCCACAGTCACACTTATGTAAAGTTAGAACATGTGTTCTGTAAACGATAACAGTAATTGTGACATTCTTTGATGAAAATTCGCACTCGGTGCTAGTGAGTGATTGCAGTGTTACACTAAAATAATCTTCAAAACATTCAAGTTTATCCTGTGTTTGGTGTTCTTGAATGTCTTCTAGAATAAGAGGATGAATGTCAAATACATCGCTTAACAAAACTAAATCCTGACTGTCGAAGCCTTTGACATCCAACCAAAAAAATTCACCTGCTTCCAATAAGGCCTGAAGATCATGTTTATGTTCGTAAACCTGGTTGTAACCAGCAAACAACTGGACCTGTTTGTTTGCTTTGAAAAGTCGGAAGCTACAACATTCAGTGGTGGAGTCACATTCCTTTAATGCTGATATTGGTGTACCCCGGGTTAGATGTCCTGGTCGACGGTAAGCTGTTTCCGGTTTTGTGATGTTGCGAATTGGGAAACGTATGCAATTAAAACGGTTGATATCATTTGTGTGCTGATCTTTTTTAGTGCATTTCTTCTTTATGTCCATTTTAGAGTTGTAAATTGCAATGGCAATTAGTGATTGTTGCTCAGTTTTTGGTTACTATTCTCTCATATATCTTCGTTCTATAAAAACTTAAAACTTGCTTAATAATTGAAATCATTATAATTTAAGTAACGAGGGTTCTTTTTTTTTGATCATACACATGAAAGCTAGGCTATTATTAACTTTAACTGGACATAAATCGGTAAACATCTTCCTCACCTAAATAATTAAAACATATACTATAAATTTTAAAAAATGAACTGCACACATACATATACGTGGGATTAGTAGCCAAAATAAGAAATCCCCGTAACGTACACAAATATGTAAGAAAGCAATAAACCTTACTGATCCGGACTTAGGGTATTTCCATATTTCCATATATAGCAATGGAATATTTAATAAATAAACCCACACACATCATTTGACGCTAATTTTCCACTGGGTTTTTGAATAGAATATGACTAAATATTAGTCGTTATAGATAAATAGCCATCTCCCCTTTGATAAACACGTCTCCTTTGACTCCCTCGGTTAGGTGTCCTGCCTATAGCTGGTTAACAAGCACAGCTAAACGAAATTATAAATATAGAGGGGGGTTTAGCAGGGTTACTTGCCTTAAGTGGAAGCTAATTAGAAAATGCTTGCGAATATGGCCAGTAGGACGAGGGACAATAGTACCAAAAGAAGTAATATCACTAAATGAAAATCACATTTTTATCGCCTAGTCAGTAGTTTTTCTCGTAAAGCACAAGTAAATGTAACTAAACGCATTAGTAATATGACACCAATGGACGGATAATGTTCCTTGCTATAAAGAAGGTATTGATTGATTGAATATGGTGTTTCTCTTATGCTTAACAAGATTGGATCACATCTCAATCTTACAAGATTAAATGCGCCTATTAATTGGTTACTTATAAGGTAATATAAACTTGATAGTAGTCGGTCTCAACCTATGCAGTAATTATCTCACTCACGTTCAAGATGACCCGGCTATTACAGATATTTGTTTGGGTAAAAACTGTATATAATTTATTCGGCTTCACTACAGAATCAAGAGTCCCCAATCTGTATGAGACAGAACCTTTTATACTCTCGAAGTGTAGCATTTTATATATAAATTACTTCAAAAACCAGCATTAATTAATTAAGTAACTGTTATTGTAGCTACCTTGCCTATGTTGTGTATATAGCTATATTGACAGTATGGGATTATGACGACAGAAATTCTCCTAATAGAGTATTAAAATATATAAATAGAACTTGACCTAGCACCGTTTGTTACCATAGCTTACACGGTTGGTAGCGTTGGTAACCAAATACCTGGATAACCACTTTAGAATGGTTATAAAACTAAAGCTAAAAACAAAAAACAAAAAACAAAAAACAAAAAAACGTAAATTATATACATACAATAGGCATAGACATACATATTTAAGTAGATATTCTCAACACATACGTCAGTAAAGCACTCTAATATTTAGACCTAGTACATAATCTAATTTTATCGCATACACCAAGGCTTAGAATGAGCAGCAGTAAGCCCTTTAATATTAGCATCGTGGGAGGATGCATATAACTGGACTTGGACAAGCAACATTCAAAAATGACTTGGTAGGATGATCATATAATCTAGATGACACTAGTTCATATGCCCCTGACTTGAAAGCGTAGAAATCTACAATGGTCAATTTGCTTGTGTTGGCATCAATTCGTCTGCGGACCACAAAGGGTTAGAGAAGTTATTATAAACAATCCAAAACCGTTAGTATAATCCGTTTATAGGATATGTAAATTGGAGATATAAAAGTGGGGGTTCTATTGGTAATCTTGGGTCATTTGGTAAACTTGCTTCAAAATGATTTCAAATGACCCGGAAAACTTGTATCTAGGGCGCCAATTATAATTCGTTATTTTATTTAAACCAATACAATTAAAGAGTTGGAAGCAACCAAAAGTTATTAACATAGAAGTAATAGGTTATTGCCCGTGTTCTAATATTAGTGTAGAATTCAGCATTTGTAGTAATTATATCAACCACGTTCAGGATGGCAGCCGATAATTGCAGGCAAATCATTTAATATAAAAGCCATAGAGCCTTGATTTCGTATCACTACAGAACCAAAAGTCCTCAATCGTTCTCGGACAGAACCTTCTAAACTTCCCGGATAATATTATATATATAATGAATACCTCAGATCCCAGCATTAATTAATTAGATAACTTTAGCTACAGTTAATTTACTTATGTTTCATCTGTAGCTATATTTGAAAATAGCATTAGAACAGTGCCAATTAGTTGATTGGTTGTTAATGGTTTTATACCAGTTGCAATAGAAAAAGGAAAATGGAGAAAGGATATAACCAGAAATACACATAGAAAATATGATAAGGTAGGGTATATACAAATATAGTTTAGGGAATGCTACTATCCAATTCTTTTAACTACATAAGATGGACTTTTGTAGCAGATCAAGGTTAACGTAATTTACTATAATTACAGTGGGTAGGTAGATTCCGATTGCCTATATATGCTGTTAATAATATAAAATAAGAGAAAAGTAATTAGTACAATGCTTATAAAAAGTATACAATACATACCCTAGATAGATGGTTTCATCCATGCAAACAAGAGAGGCTTGTGATTCGTCATACTGCATTAAACCCTTTTCATCTAGGCATAGTGTAGAATAGACCCTTTAGTAAGTATTTCTACCACCACATCAACATATACAGCCTATACCATATATAGGTTACTATATACTATATATGGCTCATCTCTCCCCCACCTACAGGTAAATCTAGCCTATATATAGGCTACTCTATACCAGGTAATTATGTTATTACATATTAATGTATCTCTGATAATATATATATATATATATATATATATATATACTATCATTTCTATGTTATTACTTACTAATATATGCTTAATAAACAAAAACAAAAGGCTAAAAAATCATACATATCATCACTCTCATAATGAAATATTTCACTTATAATACAATACATAGATTAAGGCAGATTTAAGATGTTTATCTATCAGGTGAGTGTCATTTACACTATATACTATCTATACTAGAATTTAATAGCTATTGTCATTATTGAATGCCAAAAGAACAGCGCCATTTAAAGCAATACATTATAGAATTTAAGTATACATATGTATACAAACATATGCACTTAAAAAGGGAAACCGAAATAAAAATATACAAAAAGATGCGATAAATATATAATAAAACACTAGTTATAGGCCTAGCTAACTGAAATTATATAAGTATAAGTATATAACATAGTATAATAGAATATATATATTATCATCGGTGAGATACAGGGATGATCGAAAGAAAAAGAAAAGAAAAGAAACAATAGCATCAAAAAAGATTCAAGAAATATATAACGAAACACTGTTTATATGTATAGCTAGCTCACTGACAGTATAGGTATATAAAAAAAGAGTCAGGAAACACATAATATGATACTGTAGTTAAGATATGAAATAATAAAGTAATGTGCCATTCTCTTAATAAATACTTAACATAAAATAGATGCTACTGGTCGCAAATACTATATAACAATATATTATAATGAAGTATCTTATTACATTAACATAATATACTATACAAAATATAACTATATTATATATATATTAAAAAACTAAGCTGAGTCTAGGAAGGTATGCGAACAAAACGTGTACATAGGTTCAGCTGTAAATGAATAACCATAATTTAGACGAGAAGGAAGATATGCCAAACGACAAGTTAATGGCCAAAGCATAATAGAGAAATATTATTGTTTGTTAGTGTTGCACATAAGCCATAATATTTTACTATTGAAAACACATCTGA
>NAOQ01000124.1:23208-34945 GCA_002751075.1 Ichthyophonus hoferi | reverse complement strand
CATAGGTTCAGCTGTAAATGAATAACCATAATTTAGACGAGAAGGAAGATATGCCAAACGACAAGTTAATGGCCAAAGCATAATAGAGAAATATTATTGTTTGTTAGTGTTGCACATAAGCCATAATATTTTACTATTGAAAACACATGATTGGGCTATAGGAAACGTAGTTATAGTAACCGTACCGGCCATTAACTGGGCATTGGCATCAGTGGAATGAACCTTCTCAGTGGTGGTAGTGGCACCCAATCGAGGCTGGCAGAGGATAAGAGAGACATCATGTGACTTTGATGACGCATTCATGATGTTAAACGAGACTGGGAATTTACTGTGACTATTAGTGTATAGATATGCAGAGGATAATTGGGGTTAGGAAAAAAAAAAGAATAGAGGGAATAGTTGCCATATAAAGATTAATGTTCACGAATGAGCACACAGGGCTCAATATATTTATATATGTTGCATTTTATTTATTAGTTATCCATTGTTTGAACCAAGACTTTTAGTGCGCTTAAATAAATTGCTCCTTGTTATTGGTGCTATTATTATTTTCGTTTGTTGCAACATAGAGAAATGTTTTAAAACTATATTAAAAATATACCTGGTTCCATATTGAATATTATATTATCTTTCCACCAATTCAGCTATGTTCATATACATGCAAAGTACAGTAATGTAATTATGAGGTCTAGCACGAGCTACGTCCTGGTCTTAGATCACACAAACATTGAACCCCCGTTATATTCCTTTCTCAGTATAGTATTCTTTATTTCAATTTTGCTATAATATAACAATAAATAAATATATAAAATTATATGCATATGTGTATGTATTCAACCCTATCCACTTTACATTCTTTATCTCCTACTAACCATCCTTCTCATACCTCTCCTTCCTCTCCCTCCCCTGGCTCTCCCCTCTCCCCCGCTTCACCCCCACCAACAAACCTACCTATACACCACTTCAGGAACAGTCATAGATATAGACAGCGTAGCGGAATCCACCACCATTGGTTCTCCTATTATATATTGGCACGTTAAAAATTGTTCCTGTTCAAGGAGTGGTCCAGCACTCCATGTTAAAGCCAAAACGGTACACAAGGAACCTGTAGTAGAATAGCTCTTATAGCCCTTATTAGCACTCTTTACATTGGAACCATTTGACTCTGAACGTGCTATTGATGGTTGAGGTGAGTGTGACGATTGATGTAGTTGCGGTGTTGATTTTTCTTGCCGTTGGTGAGAGGATGGGGAGACCTGTTGAATGGAAAATACAAATGTATGGCTTTCGCTAGGGGCTAGGGTAATAGGAAACTGTGTCTTATCTCCTTTGATATTCCAGAGACTCTGCGGTGAGTGGTTATTTTTTGTATGTATTATTAACAGTGGGAGGGTATAGAGGTAGAGGTAGAGGTAGAATATGGAAGAATGACAGGTTAAAAAAAAAAGAATACAAGGAAGGAGCCGGGTCTTGTAGAGGTAAATAACACATAGAGATAGAGAGTTATGCTAAATAGAGAAACATACAACAAGCAAGTTGTAATGATTAACATTAACATACACTAACTAATCATCTAGTAATTTTAAATTTTTACCCACCTGTATAGAGCTATTACTATCCACATTACTATCACTGATCCCTTCATCTACCCCAGATTGCTCGCCATATACCACCATTACAGGTGACGTCACGGATGACGTAGTAGAACCGGATGAACCAATTTTAGTTTTTTTATTATCGGGGGTAGGTATAAGGGAAAGAATGGCTTTAGTAACATCAATGGGTATAGGCTGTACATTAATAAGGCTGACTGACACATAGGATGTGCCCCCCAGGGGAGTGTGGGTACTCCTGCTCACTACAGGGGGTGGGAGTACACGAAGACTCACGTCTATCTATGAGTAGAGAGGGTGAGGGTAGAGTGGAGGAGGGTAGAGAGGGTGAGGGTAGAGTGGAGGAGGGTAGAGAGGGGGAGAGTAGGAGGTAGGAGGTGGGGGGTAGAGAGTAGAAGGTAGAGGGTAGATGGTAGAAGGTAAAAGGTAGATGGTAGAGAGTAGAAGGTAGAGGGTAGATGGTAGAAGGTAAAAGGTAGATGGTAGAGAGTAGATGGTAGAAGGTAGAAGGTATAAGGTAGAGGAGGTAGATGGTAGATGGTAGATGGTAGATGGTAGAGGGTAGAAGGTAGAAGGTAGATGGTAGAGGGTAGAGGGTGAAGGGTAGAAAGTAGAAGGTAGAAGGTAGATGGTAGAGGGTAGAGGGTAGAAGGTAGAAGGTAGAAGGTAGAAGGTAGAAGGTAGAAGGTAGAAGGTAAAAGATAGAGGATAGAAGGTAGAAGGTAGAAGGTAGAAGGTAGAAGGTAGAAGGTAGAAGGTAGAAGGTAAAAGATAGAGGATAGAAGGTAGAAGGTAGAAGGTAAAAGATAGAGGATAGAAGGTAGAAGGTAGAAGGTAAAAGATAGAGGATAGAAGGTAGAAGGTAGAAGGTAAAAGATAGAGGATAGAAGGTAGAAGGTAGAAGGTAGAAGGTAGAAGGTAGAAGGTAGGCGGTGGGATGTACAGGGTATAGTTAGTTGGTAATAATTGATAATCAAATAAATGTAGGCGGTAAAAGAAAAAAAGCATTACGTGCCATTTACAATCAGGATTTAACATAGAATATCCTGCATCATACACATGTACATTCCCGTTGGGTATACTCCTTTATATATATATGTTTGTATGTTATGTATGTATACGTGTATATGCATGCATATAGAGTATAGTACCCAGTTACTAAAATAGCCTATAAGCTGTAGTTAGTCATAGAGGTGTTATAATTGGCTAAAATGAAGTGCTAGATTGAATAAACAAATAGTAAAAGGGTATGAGACTAGTGAATATATATATAGAAATAGATAGAATAGAAAAAGGGGAAATAGGATGGTAGTGGCCTATATATATATTTGCATATCCGTAAATATACGAAACTGTTTAAAGAAAAATTATAACCAGAAACACAGGAAAAAAAAAGTCATCTCACAGAATTATTACACAGATGAGAATATATGTATAAGAACCCAGAACTTTTATAATATTATATCACCGTACTATAATACTATTGTACTATTATACTATACTATTATACTACTACACTATCAAATTATTATACTATTATACTACTATACTATCATACTACTACGCTATTATACCAATGTATATGAACTTACGCTTACATGTAAATATAGTATCTATATATATAGATAGACAGATAGATAGATAGAGAGGTAGAGAGAACCTGACCGTGTTACTATATATGGGTACCGAACACGTTGATAGCTTCTGACGCGATATCTCATTGATATTAGCCTGTTCCAGTGATTGTATGAGCATATTCTCTATGAACCAATCATCTCCGTGGTTTGGCTTTAAGTCAGCACATGGTTTCATTGATAGGCTAGCTGTCACGGATAGCTTGACATGTTCGTCAAATGGGAGCCCCCGAGGGTTCACAGCGGTGTGTATTACATGTATAATGTCTCCATTCTCCTGTTGAAATTAATAGGTTATTAACTTTATATGGCTATATATATGATGGTATAGATTGGTTGGTTTAAAATCACATAGTAGTAAAGAGTAATAAAGTAGAAATTAGTATAATAGTACGGGATATTAAATACATAACTACCTTAATCTATATGCGTAGTATAAGTGGAATAGATAAAAGGGTAAAAGAGAGGAGGTGAAGTAATTGAATACCTGAAATAACACCTTTGGACTGAGGGAGTCTTTATCATGCAAACGTGTGGTTTGTTGCTTGACGCTATTGGTCACACTAAATGGTCTCACTAGATGGCTCTGTTCCTATAGGAGGATATGTCAGTGTAATTATACTAGTATAATATACATATAGATAAATATACAAAGATTTGCAATATAGATAGATATGAAAAAAATGTGTATGACTTTATATTAAAATAAACACTACCCAATAAGCTATAATGATATCAATCAAAGAGCCCTATTAAAACTGAATGTCAATCTGTTATGATATTAAAATATATGTTATTGTAATAATGTGTATATAGAAACAAACTTATTGCAAAATAAACAAGTTATGAATGGCTCTGTGGACCTGAGTACACAAGAGAATATCGTATTTTTATTCACAAAAAGACCATTAATGCACTATTACAGTTCTATCTCTGTCTTCCTCTTTATTTTTCTCTTCATTATTTTCTTTTTCCTTCTCTTTCTTTTTACTTCTTCATCTATCCTCTCTCTCCCTCTCCCACTCTCTTTCTCTCTCTCTCTCAACTTATTGTCCTGATTATATTGCCAACTGGTTATCAACGCATTAAATATAATACCATAAGTAAGAATAATCAGGAATATCAAAATATAAACCGAAAGAAGTACACCAAAATAGTAGGGTGTATAGCCACTATGAAAAGAGATATAAAAAATTAAAATTAAAAGAACCAAATAGTCGTAGATGAAAATCAAAGTTGGATAAGGAAACGCGAGTTAAATTTTAAAGTCAAATTAGTGTATGAAAATATATACTTATATAGTATAGAGATATATAGATTAGCATTAATGAAGATATGACAAAAATAAAATTATGTTAATAATGATTAGGTTATAGAGAGAATAGAAAAGACAAAGTGAAAACAAAAATACTTTGAAGCAATAGAAACACAAACGTATATACATATATATATATATTAGGTCAATTGCCATTCTCTAGTAATTTTAAAGCATACTTTTTGTGTTCCAGAATCTATTACTCCATTGGGTTGAACGACAGCAACGCTAATAACAAGGTTTGAATACTCCTCCTGCCAAGTCGTGTAGAGCTCATGGGTGGTTTCTATTGGTGACTTAACCACTACTAAAAGAGTAAGGATCTATGAAATATTGGTGTTAAATGGTGGTTGCAATATTATTTTATTTTAAATATAATTATATTAAAAGAAATGATTCTAAAAATGCAGTAATTCATAGGGCAGCTAAAATTAGTTAATTAGATAGTGTTGACGTGGGCATAGATAAGATAGAAGGAGTGAAATGAAAAGATAAATGTCCAGGAAATCTTGTCAGCCAAACAAACATCCAATCATGATAACGAAATTAATGATTGACTAATGAGTTTAAATATATTTTAAGTGATAGTGAAATATTTACCAATATATATAAATGATAATGGGAGAGAAGGATGAGACTTAAGAGCATGCTCATTAAAGAAAAAGGAAAGAGTTTGATAGGTCCAAGAGGCAATGGAATGTGTGTATATAGCAACGGTATACTATATGCATATTGTAATCTGGGGTAATTGCATATATTTATTTTATGTATACATCTACCAATGGTAGCTATAGTATCATTGTAAAATACATATTATATTAGCTAGATTACATACCCACTCACCTCATAAAAAGAAGGTATTTTACTGTTAAATACAAGGGACCTATAGTAAAGTTATAGAGGCTATTACATTATTAACATATCGAGTGTGATTATACAAGTATATTGTAGTCAAATCATTATAATTTATGGTGGCAAGATTAATATACATTATCTACGTATTATATATATATAGATATTGTAAAAGTTAAATAAGAATAATATAAGTAACTATTAAATTATGTACATAAAATACAGCAATGGCAAGAAGTAGAAAGAGATAAATATGCACATCCTATTCCATCACTTGTCAATTTTAGTTTTAAAATGGAATTTACAATAGTTATGAGTAGTAAGGGAGGAGGAAGAGATAAATCAAGGTAAAGGGAAGGAGGGAAAGGAATGGTTACATAGTTTTAAAAATTATTTTTCTCTCTTATTAACGTACAACATCTACCTATAATCATAAACATATAGGCAAAGACATATATGTCTACCTACCTACTCATATATATACATATATATATACATACACATACACATATATATACACATGTATATGTACATAAACACATCTACCTCCTTATAAAAGGCATAGTCCCTAGTGGCAATAGTAGTAACATCACCAGGTAAACTATCTTCAGGTTTATAGGGAACTATAACAGATACAGTAGGTTCGGGTAAATCTTTAAGACTAACCATTTTAATTAGTTTATTAATTTTCTATTTTAAAAATGGTTTTTATATTAGGTAGTAAACAAAGGTTAATGAATATTTTATCTGTGATAAATATATTATAGGTATATTCATATGTATAAGTAGATGTATATTATGTATTATATGTATTTAGGAATAAAATGGTTGACTACATAATCATATATATAATCCTATATATAATATATAGTACATATAGTACATATAATACATATATATTGCTGTTGTATTATCAGTATTATGTATATTTTCATTTTGACTCCTCCAATGTCTGGCTCACAGCAAAAGTTCGTACCTATCAATCACAATTATATATCTTAGATTAATAATTAATCTAACTAGTTACCAATGAATAATCTATATTAATATTATTAGTACACTGCTATTTGTGATTAGGTTTTATCGTACATTTATTTTTGAAAAAACACATGAATAAACTGCCCAATGCAACTATTATAGATGGTATCCTATACTATAATTATTATATATATATATATATATGTATAATTATGTATGTAGGATTTTACTATAACCTAGTATATTGTATTAATATTATATTATACTATATTGTATAGCATAATATTTTATCATATATATATAGCGCTTACACTATAATACACTACCTACCTCTAACCGAACGTACTATTATATTAAAACATTTATTTACACATATACCTGTGGAAAAAGTTAACAACTACGTCTGGAGTAGGTAAATTACCCTACTAGGTTAATATAAAAACACTCCCTTACATTGGAATTGGGGTATATGTATGATGTAGAAAGGAGAAAGCTATAAAATGTACCTGAGCGCTGTTATATGTTTGATAATGGTGTATAGATGATTTGATATATAGGGTGTTTATATTGTTGTTTATATACATGGTTCTATAGATGATACGGCTTTTATTTTAGAGTTTGAGTTGTATACTATGAGTTTCTATTATTGCTCTGATATATTATAGTAAAATTTATATTATAGTAATATTTATATTATAGTAATCGTTATACAAAGTTACATATATGCTCACATACCTACACGTTCAAGTAGATACATACAGACTTGCTCACATACATATATATTCCAGAAATATAGAGTAAATATATCAATTATAAAGACATAAACTACCTCCCCAACCCTTTCAATGCCCTTTATTATCTCTTTGTATACCGAGTTTGATTATAACTTATAACTTATGTATACTAGGTAGATATGCCTAATAGAGTACATATACCTTGTGGATTATATGTATGTATTTATTATTTATTTTTACTACTATACTGTTCATATGGTCAATTTATTAATGTTATGTTTGATTTACTTTGAACTTGGCCTTTTTTAAAATATGAATAAGTGTTAATAATATAGGCATTATCTGTTGAAATGGTTATAATAATAGTGTATTGTATTATAATGGTAATGCTAGTTGTAATTGTTTTTTTTGTACCTTATTTTATTTGAACATGGAATAAAAATAATATCATCTATTGCAATAGTTATAGTAATATTGTGTTATATAACATTATCAGCATTTAATTTTATTTTTTGTCCTCTGAACAGGTTAGTATAAATGTTTTTTTTTCTATACCTTTACTATTCTTGAGATATTGTTCTCTGATATCTCCCTAGTAAATATCCATTCTGTCTGCTATCGTTTAATAGCTGTTTTAATTAACTTCACCTCTTTAATCAAAGGCAGTGAATAACAAACCTAAATGCCTTCAACAAGCAATCTAGAATTAAGAGAGCAATAAACCTTTACCTGACTTCTCCCGTCAGTAGCTATATTTGCACTTTATTTATAGAGATCGAATAAATACATAAACCACTAAGGTTCCATCAAACCATTGTAATAAGATTAGTACAATCAAGCTTGATCTTATAGGAAGCCTACTAATTAAGCCATCTTCCTATAGGGAAAACGAATACATGACACATTCTATTTGCTATTTACCAAGTACTATTCTATATTACTAACATACTAACTATATAAAATCGTGTTGTTGTTTAAATAAAGCCAATTGATTGGCTTGTTTTTAATTAATTTTTAATTAATTAATTATTATACGGGGACAGTAAGAGTACTGTAGTGATGGATGACGACTTTCTCTACGATGATGTAAGTATTTATACTATATAACTGTTTTTCTCCTAATGTTTTTTGTTTTGAAGCCAAACTTTTAGACATAACACTCTCTGTCTTTCCTTTATATTTTTTGTTTTTGTTTTTATACTACCTTATTGTCTTGTATTTCTTTGTCTTTTCTCTTTTCTCTCTTTATACACGGGTAGACTACGTCATTATACAATGAGTATTTAAAATAGCTGGAAATTATGGTAGAATTAATGAACACCTGATTTAATGTTTTATAAGTCTTAATGTGACCTAATAATATATATATATATATATATATATATGGATGATTGGTGTATATGTGTTATTTTGAATTTGGCTAACAATGGCGTTACCAATCACATGTAACCAATTTCAACTAGACCATTTTTATTGGTGTTTATATTTAGTCTAGCATATTTATTATTAGTATAAGTTATGTTTTGTTGGAGCATGTTAATATCTAATAGAAGAATGGCAGGAGCCAATGAGATATACACGTTAAACACATTATTAGTTTTACAAATAGCTTACATAAGTATATATTTTACGAGAAACATTAGAATAAAATAGTCAATAAAACATAATAATAAAATATAAATTGGTGTTTTTATTGGTATAGAACGATGCAGGCAGTCAACCTCCCAGTCGTCGGCAGAGTAATAACACCGAACCACCCTTAGGGGATGACTTTGGTATGATATATACGTGATGTGATTGGTTAGATAGTATAGATAGAATACTATCCTATATTGTATTATGTTGTGTTATGTTATATTATCTGAAGTTATACTATATTATGTTATGCTATAGTATAATAGGGTAAAGGTTGGGTTATGGATGTCTAGTTATCAGTGACATACAGAGCCAGAGTGATTGTAATTATAAATTTCATCTATCTTAGTATTAGTTATTTATTCGAGGTGTAAGACTTGAGATTGCAAGCTGTATGTACCCCTTGCATTGCCTACACATCACAAATATAAAAGAAGTTATTTTAACTGAAGCGTTAATATGACGAATGTAGGACGTGTGAATTATAATAGAATAACTGAGGTTTGAATGATAGAGTTGAGAGGTGTGAGCGTAGGAATGGCAACGGAAGGTGCTAGAAATCTTGTGCTTATTATTGCAACCATTAAAAATACATCGGTGTATTGGTTAATATTATTTATTTATTTTGTGTTTTTCCCTTTCCCCTCCGTCCGACTCTTTGCTTTTTCCGTTCTTTTCTCTTCTCTCTCTGCTCTCTTTATCTTTCGTGTTATAATATATATATATTGATAGATATATACGATGATCTCTACACAACTGAGGATGTCAAGGACGACTTTGAGATGTCTCCGCCTCATGTAAGTTGCGGTGAAGTGATTGCATAGAGTAGGGGTTCGGAGGTAATATATATATCTATATGTTGTTGTTGTTGTTGTTGTTGGTATTCTTAGTGTTATTATCTTATTATTATGAATATTATTGTTAGTTTTTTATTGTTATTATTATTATTATTATTATTATTAGTTATTATTGTTATGATTATTGTTATTATAATTTCTGCTACTATTACTATTACTACACTATAACCCAGCTAATTTTAATATTATCTATCCATGTATCCCTTTAGCAGGCACCACCTCTACCGACCAATGACGAGACGACTCCTGTCAAACCCGTATCCAATCAAAATCAGCAACCAATCCAAATGCAAACCTCACCTACCAAACCAATAGGGTTGTCGCAACCTCCCACTACCCAGTTTGAGGCTGCATCAGAACAAGGGAAAGGTAAATGTTACGCTATGGGGGGTTTATATTTTATGGGGGGTTTATATTTTATGGGGGGTTTATTTTTATGAGGGGTTTATATTTTACATTTTCGATTTTTATGTCGAAATATAGGAATAAGTGTACTCTGACTACTAATAACTACGGATGTGTATGTGTATGCGTATGTGTATGTGTATGTGTATGTATATGTATATGTGTATGTGTATGTGTATGTGTATGTGTATGTGTATGTGTATGTGTATGTGTATGTGTACGTGTGTACATGATTGGGGTTGCAGTTCTGGTTAGATATGTATATAAATATGTACGTAGGTAAGTTAGTATGTAGATGTGTATATGTGTGTATATATGTTTATATGTGATAGTGAGTATGTTTATCCAACTTTCCTATACCTAAACCCTAAGCCTTTCTCACTATAAATCCCCCTGCTCCCTATAGCAGAGGTGAATATTTTATCCCAGCCACATTATCGTTTGACCCCCCCACAACAACGAAATTCACCCGACCGAGTACCTCCCCCTAGACTGGAAGATGTGCCAATCATGCTGCAAAACATGTCATGGGTATGTACTAAATTTCCTATATATAGACGTTGAATTTTCAGAGCTATAGTCGTGTATAGAGTAATGGTGATGTGATAATATGTGTACTATGTATGTTGTAGTCTATTAACAGTGCACTGCAATCTTAGATACTGATTGGGTATAATAGCTAGTAGCACCATATGATTGGAGAAAAAAAAAGATGGATATGTATATGACTATATATGGTTATTCTAGAGTAGTGGTAACAATTAATAGTACGGTTGTATATTTACTATTTCCTTAATATAAACCAATGGTGATTTGTATCTTAACGATTGTTTTAATTAATTTCATTAATGGTTAATTATGGAAACATAGCAATGACTGCTATGTATTTTATAATATGCATAGCCAATTACGTGAATACATGATAATTAAATATGTAATATATATATGTATATACAGGTTAGAATAGTATATTTAGTAAGAAAATTCATTTTTCATTTGTTTGTAATTATGTAGTTTAACTGATCGAGGGGGGGTTAGTGGGTTACGGACAAGCAGATTGAGGGAATCTTACATTCTATGGGAGTGTATGATATTTATCAAATCAGATTTGTAGAGGAACGCACCAACGGAAAATCAAAAGGGTATGTTTTTATAGTGTTTATGTAATTGCGTGGAGAAGTTTGTTGATCAGTTTGTTGTTGTATTGATTATATTGATATCGTAGTTGGCGTGTATGTGTATGTATAAAGAAGTGAGAGAAAGAGATGAAGAAAGAGAGGAATAGAACTAAAATGGTATTTTTTGTTTGTTAATACAACATATATGGGCATGTCTCGCGAATACGTGCTACAGATATTGTAATATGTGTGATGAAGGTAGTCCGGATATAAAGGTATGTCCACATAGTTATTGAATAGTTTATTTTTAAGTAGGCTCGTGCATTGGTGGAGAGGAGGGGATTAAATTTTAATTAGGTTAGGCATGGTTTAGGTTAATATAAACTAACTGGTCTATATAGTATTGCCATCGTTGAGGTAGAGTCCAGAGATTCGGCCGAGATTGTCATTAACGAATTACCTAATAGGTAAGTTACTAGTGTGTGTGCTGCGACTGCTTAGGGTAGGGTAGTGTAGAGTAGAATAGAGTAGAGTAGAGTAGGGTAGAGTAGAGTAGTGTAGAGTAGAGTAAGGTAGAGTAGAGTAGTGTAGAGTAG
>NAOQ01000124.1:6739-18383 GCA_002751075.1 Ichthyophonus hoferi | reverse complement strand
GTATGTATGTATGTATATATGTATGTATGTATGTATGTATGCATGTATGTATGTATGTATGTACGTATGTATGTATGTATGTATTTATGTATATATATATATATATATAATATATGTACAGTAGCAACTATATTATTGTGGTTAAGATGAAGGCAGTGATGTGGAATGTAATAAATATATTACAGCCTGTATAGTACTATATAAGGTACATGTAATTACTTGCTGTGAATATATAGTTAATAGAATTAATATAACATTGTGATATATCATAACCACCAGTGATAGAAGGACAGTTAAGTATTAATTAATCAATTAATTAATTGATTAATACTATATGATATGTAGTGGTATGTACTATGTAAATCGAATCTATCAGACTCACCAGGCTCTCCTGAAGGAACCTACTTGCAATGATTGATTGACAGTGACATAGATACTTACACTAGTGTGTTATGTTTATACTAACATACATAGAGTATATTAGGCCCTCATACTATCACACTCTTACCCTCTCGCTTACCCACACCATCTTCCTTCTCTCCACATCTAGGTGCAGGGGGACCTGGCGGACCGGGCGGACCAGGGCCACATCAATTCATGAATAGAGGAGGGGGGATGCCCAGTGGAAACATCGGTGGAGGGATGGGCGGACCTAACATGGGGCCAGGTATGAACGGCCCAGCTATGGGCCAAATGGGCGGCCAGGGAGGCGGAGCCATGTATGATGGCTACTACAACCAGGGTGGAATGAATATGAGTGGCCCCGGCGGACCCCCATTAGGGTAGGTTGTGCTATGGGTAAGGGTAGGGTAGAGCTGGTGGTGTCCTGGGCTGTGTTGTGTGGCCTGCTGTTTGTTTTCTCTTTTTAGTTCTCTTTTTCTTTCTCTTTTTCTTTTTCTTCCTTTTTTTTTCGTTCTTAATCTCATCCTACATATATTTCCTTACTCTTTTGCACTTAATTACTGAAGCAGTTGGACTGTTGTAATTACTATACCTACATAGGCAGTTAATTTTTATATTTTTCCTTTTAACCTATCACGCCATCCAGATCTTTCAGGACACAATGCAATTGGTAATATATGTCTTAATTTTTTATCTCAGTTATATTACTATTTCAACCAACCATATGGCATTATCTTAATTTATTTTAAAACGTATTTCTTATTTGAACTATATTTAAATAGATTGCTGATTTTATAATTATTTTTAAAATAAAATATAAAATGATATTTCTATACTACATACAATACAACATAATCGTATTACTAAAATTGATACGTAACTGATAAATAGTGTTTACTACAGTAATTTTAACTCTATGGGTGGGCCAATGGGAGCTAACAATCCTAACAATATGCAAAATATACCCCCTGCACTGTAAGTGTGTGATTTTATGCCAATGGTTGCTTAATATTTTAATGATTTTGGTGGGTTGGTGGACTTTAAACTGTGGTAAGACAGTGAGAATAAAACCCAGTCAAAAAAAAATAACATTGAAAATATCCCATGTCGGACTAGAACAATCAAGATATACATTTGGCTGTCGTGCTTTCTATATTAATATTTAATTAGCGAATATGAATTTATCATTAGTATTGTATTGTATTCTATTGTATTATACTCTTGTATTATATTATATAGGGAGTTAGATTGGTCTGGTACATTTCTATACAAGTTTAGGCCTGACACTCATATCCCCTCCTCTCTCTACAGGAATATGGTGGGCAACCAGCCTGGTGGTGCAGGTGGGGGAGATTGGGACCGTCCCCCTGCCGTCTCTCAAGCCCAGCTCATGGTTAGTTCGGATATACCCGATAGCCTTAAAGAACCGGAAGATAAACAGGGTATTAGAGACAGGCTAGACCGTGGTGTAAATGATAGAGAGAAGGATAGGGAGAAAGATAGAGACAAGGAGAGGGAGAGAGGTAGAGATAGAGAGAGAGGAAGGGATAGAGATAGGCAGAGAGATAAGGATTCCAGACCTAGAGAGCGCTCAAGAGAGCGTGAGCGTGATGTGTCCAGGAGGAGTGATAGGGAATGTAGCCGTGAAGGTAGACACAGTTCTTCACACCACCGCCGATAGTGGCAACAGCATTGTTACTAAACAGATACCACCTTGAAATTTTAGCATTAGTAATAGTTGCATGTAAACGAGTAAATGAAATAAATATACATATACTACTATGTTTGAATTCATTTTACTTGGTCCATCTAATGTTTGGTTTTCTTGATTTTTATATTTTTATGATTATTTTATATATACTTAGTTAATTATGTTGTGATGTATTATATATAATGCCTATTAACTGTAGGCTTATATTATGTATGGTGATTTAATCTGGCTTTCTGACTGAACAATGATGCTTTATGTAATGAACCACAACTCATAAACAATAAAAGTTACATTAAATAATCAATTGATTTATATTATTAGGCTTATAATCTGTATCTTTCCTATTTTAACCTTGTATATGTTTGCCGTGGGATATATATTAGGTAATCATCAAATAGTATAAATTTTAGCTAATATGTGATTATTATTTTATATTATATTATATGCTATTATATTTAGAATCAGCAGAGCGTGTGATAGAGCTCAATCCAAAATCATCAATAATATTAAAAACAATAAATAATAATAATAATAATAATAAAAATAATAAAAATTAAAAAAGGTATTATTTGTCTTTTTTTGACTAATAAAATCATCATGATATACCTTAAACTTAAAGTAGTGAAAACCTATATTCAACTGCATATTAGATCTGCAAAGCTTCAGACCTAATGGCATATTACTACAATACTACAATATAAAACCTTAACAACTATTGAATGATTAAAATCAAAAATTATTTTATCATCAACTTAACTTAACTTGAACAATGTAATTAAAAGTGACAACTTTTATTTCTAATATCTGCTGAAGAACAATGGTTCTACTGAAGGGCAAAAATAGCAATAAAGACTGTTCACAAAAAACCATTGTTCTTCAGCAGATATTAGAAATAAAAGTTGACAGGGTTATGGGCCCACCATGTTTCCACTGCACCTTTTTTTAGTGTCTTGTTTAATCCTTCTTAGATATATTGAGTTTTCCATTATCTGAAATTTTATTTATTTTTTTGGATGTGTTCTTTCAGTAAAGATAATCCCCTATGTTATGTTTATTTTCCAGTGCCACTATTTCCCCCTTCTTCTACATAAGTGTACCATTGTTTTATCATGTCCACTGCTACTACACCACTCAGTAGTGGTGTTCCCCCAGTATCTATGAACGTAGATAATTTCTTAGCTTCTACTTGACATTCTCCCAGGAATGTTCCTATTATCCCAGTTTTGGAGTCAATGTATGACACTGCTGCATACCATGCCTGGGAACACTCAGTTCTTGGTTTCATTAAGGGTCCGAGTCGGACTATATCCTCAGGGATACTAACCCCGTTTCTCTCTAATTTTGTAATCCTTCTTTAAGGCAATGAGAGGTGTTTGTTCACCAGCACATTGTGGTGGCTCTATTTAAGTCAGTGTGTCTGCAATGCCATATTGATGAAGACTTGAGTGTGGCTAACATCCTATGTTTGGTTCAGGCAAAGCTGGCCTCCAACTTTTCCATTGTGCCATCGAAAAATGCTTATGAAGTTTGAAAGGGCCCATAAATTTCATTTTTCCATTGAAGCTGCTTTTCAATTTATCTCCTAGGCCCAAGAGGCCATTCAAGAGGTATCTGACAGTATGGTCACTCCTGATGAAGCTCTGGAGTTTGGAAGGGTTATTATGGCCTTTAAGTTCATTCTCTAGTATTCCTCATATCTCAAGGCATATGAGAATGTACATTCTGATTTGGGGTTAAACACTCTCTTGAATGCTTGTAGGCGGACTAGTTCTCAGGGCCAATCATTATGTTTTTTCTGTGATTCTGTCACCCATCTTATCAAGGATTATCCGGCTTATCACAAGTAGTTTGCCCACAGGAAACTCAATGGGTCTACTGCCAATACACTTTTATTCTAGTTTACCAGTGACAAACGGGTGATAGGTCTTGTCGGGAGAGAGTACCTGGAAGCGCACGCCATGGACGTCTTCTCATGGTGGTGATGACCACCAAAAGAAGTGCACTGAGGAGTTGCATGGTCAGTGTTCCAATAATGATACCAGTAGAAGAGTGGATTGTCATACTGACCGTGCAACTCCTCAGTACACTTTTTTTGGTGGTCATCACCGCCGTGAGAAGACGTCCATGGCGTGCGCTTCCAGATACTCTGTCCCGACAAGACCTATCACCCGTTTGTCACTGGAAAATTACAATACAAGTGCATTGGCAGTAGACCCGCTGAGTTTCCTGTAGGCAAACTCCTTGAGATAGGCTGGGCAACCTTGATGAGGTGAGTACAGGTGAAAATTGTGAATAATCAAAATTATTCACAAATTCTAGCGAAGGATCGGTAATTATTACAAATTGGAGGAGTGTGATTGGTGATTAAAGTTTAATTAAGGTTGAATTGTTAAATATAACCAATGAGTAAACTTATCACTAACAATGAAGTAATTACGTTATTATTCTTTCCCCGTTCAATTTCAATAGACTTTTTTATATATAACTAGATTATTATAATATAGAATATATATAATTAGTTATATTTTTAATTTTTTAATTTAATTTACATATATATATATATGATTATTAGTAAAACAAAACGTCACCAAATGTCGCTAAAACTAGATCAAATTAATAACAAATTAAAATGTAATTACCAAATTTAGCGAGAGATAACACTATGTGGAGGTACTCTTTCAGCTATTAATAGATTACCTTTAATATTAGCCAATAAACATACAATTCATAAAAAGCAAACTCCACTCATATATTCTAATTTTAATTGCGTCTTAAGGTTTACGTACCAAAACTTTTATCCATATTAATGTTTTTTATCTAAACTGTTTACTTGTTAGTATGATATTTAACTACTATATAACTAGTATATAATATAGAATGGAGTTTTTTAGAGGAATAACTAGAAGTACCACTACTACCCTACGTGTTGCTGAGATAGTAAGTCCATTGCTCTCTTATATTTTCCTATTACAACACATGTTGAGGTTGCTAATAAATATTCCAAAGCAATCCCCTTTGTCACTCCTATTTAACGGGCTAATATTCCGTGTTTTTCATGTGGGCTGCTGCGTTGGCCTTGCAATATATATTTATTAGGTAATTAATCATTTATACATGCATATATGTAAGCAGAAGCGTAAATAAATCAGTATATAAGCTTGTACATAAATGGATAAACACGTACATACAAACCTATACACACTGTATTCAATATACACAAAGCGTTTTTGGTATCCTCATTGAGATAAAGAAACCGTAAAGTAATACACCTCAATATGATAGAATAATAATAAGGATCTTGGAGTTATTTGTGTCATAGTAAATGTTTATGTTTTATAATATTTATATTATATTTGCTAGACTTTTTCTTGGAGAAATCTTTCAAGTCTATAAGTATATTTTGACCTTGGCTTACTCTTTTATATCTGCCTGTGTATATATATAAGTTTCATTTCTTTAATTTTTTCTGCTTATGTGTATAAGAGTGGTAGCATCTGTAAATTTATATTATTTGAGTACTAGTGTATGGTTATATATACTCCTACATGTTTGTATTCCTGTGATCTTGCTAAGACTTTGTAGTCCAAATATATATGTATATTTTTAATGAAAATGAATGCTTGTATATCACTAGGATTATATATATATATATATATGTTTACATATAGATAGTTGTATAATGTGGTTGATAATATGACGCTATTAGTAGTATAATATAATTACTAATACTTTTAACTAACAGGGGAATATTCTGAAATAAATACAGTTAACGATTTAAACCTGTTTCTGATATAGATAAATGGATTATTTATTAGGAAATAGTTAATGGTAATAATAACAATCATAATAGCAACAACAACAACAACAATGAAAAACACCCTACTAAAGCTTACACGTACACCTTTTCTACTCACAGTTCTGCAGCCTTATAGTAGTAGGATGTATAAGTCATAGGTGCAAACCTGATGGCTATTGCGCATTTAATGACAGTGGCGCCTGCAACCTGGGCATTGGTATTGGAGTGTTCTCCTTTCTTTTAAGCTTCATTTTCATTGGATCGGACTATATATCCCAAGACATTGGCAGATTGAAAAGGTAAATGCACCCTAGTATTGCTCTATTGGTATAGTTATCTATCTCTCTGTCTCTCTCTTCACACCCTCTCTTACTATAGACTACTTCCATTTTCCCTATACACTCTATATAATAGGACGTTGTTTCTATATACTAACTATAATATATATATTAGAATTGGTCTCTTCCGTAACATCTTGCTGTGAGTATTGTAGTATGAAAATAGATTTACTGTACATATTTAAAATGACTAAAAATTAAATAAATGAATTTACCAATAATCCTTTAAATTCAACATTATCATATTAAAGGTTGATTGTTGGGTTTTATACTCAGTATATATTATAAATATTGTAAAACAATGGTATATGTTCATTAATTATCTAAGTATCTATTTAAATCCCTCTACTCTCTCTTTCCAGTATTAGTTGGTATTCAACCATTCGTTATTTTTTAAAATATATATTATCTTATACATTTAATTTACCAATCATAGGTCGTACCATACACTAGAGCTCGGCCTTACTGGTGGAACTACCTTTATATGGGCTATCGCCTTTCTATATATGGCCACCCAATGGTCAAGAGACCAGGGCCCACCTTCTTTCTTAAAAATAAACAACTGGTCAGCAGCGGTGATAAACAATGCGCAGGCCTCTATCGTATTCTCCTTGTTCCAGACGTGTCTATGGGGTTTTTCTCTGAAATCGGCCTTGGCTCGCACTAACAATGGCGAGGAACTAGTCCTACCTCAACATGGTAGGCTCTAGACCATAGGCTATATTATAGTATAATAAAATATAATATAATGTTATATTATAGAAGTGTGGATATATACATGTTCGGTGTAGTTTGGCTCAGGTGTGAAATACGAATGCTATTTGGTGGCTGATCCTATGTATGATAGTTTGTTTGATTGTCTTGCGTTATGCATCATGTAGACATACTGCAATATGGGGTATCGCATGTTATATATCTAAGGGTAAGATCTACAGAATAATTGGTAATTTGTAGTGTAGTGGATTGTGATGATATAGCTAGTAAAGGGTGGCTGTACTTGTAAAATATTTAGGGATATGTTAGCAATGTGTATATAGTATTAATTGTCCAATTAAACTGGGTGCATGTAGAATTGAAATAGGAAGGGTTTTAAAAGTTTATATGGCTGTATATATATATATATATTATTGCTGATGCTAGTCCCATAAGCTATCAATGTTAACACAACTTGTCTACAGACACTGATGAACCATTCTACAATGACATGTATCAATCTGATTAAAATGGTATGTATCCAATAAATGTTCGGTGTTTATTCATATGTATGTTATATTTTACTTTATTTTAGCTAACCTATTTATAACCTTCAAATAAATTAATGCCCTTTTCATGATAGGTTAAATAAAAACCTGACTGTATCATATAATATAATATAAATGGCGATTATTAAAATGTACTTCCAAAAACACATAATTATAATTGTATATATTACTATCTTTACAAAAATAATGTTTATTAATAACATACTCCAAAGGAAATAAATACACACCACCTGATGATCATATATATTAACATCTATTTAGTATTAATGTTTCTAACAATAATGTTTACTAATACACTATAATGGAATCTAGATACATACACTCACCTTTAGTTATCGTAATTCTCATCAACCAATTATAATTCAAGCCAGACTGCATACCATTCATTGGTAGGATTAACTAACGTTAAGTTTCTAGTTAAAAATAAACCATTCTATACCGTTGGATATGCTTGCTATTCGTCACAGGCTTATAATTGTAGTTAAGGTCACCTATATCAAGTCAATCTATCCATATTTCTTTGACAGTAAATACAAATCTTACCTATATGATTAATTATATATTAATAAGGTCTACCTATATAAAACTAATTGTATATTACTGACAAATAAGCTCTCTCCAAGTGTATGTATATGTGCTTATATATTCATTTATTATCAGCTAATACCTCATATAAAAGGGGTAGAATACTAACGTAGATATTACTGTTTACAGTTGTGAAATCCTCCCAGTCAATAAGGAGCAGTTGAAATATATCCTGGATGGGAGTGGCTTAGTTATAGTATATATATATATATATATATATATACAGTGGAAGGCAGGGAAATTTATGTTTTATTGTGTATGTGTGTATGTGGTGTGCATATAGGTATATATCTATCTATGTAGAGACTAGTGCATTGATGAGATGTGAAATATACCATATAACATACACTAGCAAGCAGATAAGCCTTAATCCACGGATTCATAGCTGGGCAGGATGAAAGTTAGTAAAAGGTAATACTATATATATATATAGCTTGTAGGATGCTTTGCATTGATAGATATTTATATTGCCCTATAGCAATATAGTAGTCAAAGAAGTTTAAAAACATCACCAATCATATATACTAGCAATAAAATATAGTATTTTGATCCCCGTCATTCTATGTAAATCTCAGAAAATGAAAATTTATCAGTAATATGTTATTCTTGCTTTACATGTTTATCTGCATTGTATATGTGTTGTGTTTCTATATCTTTACTAATAATGATATTAATTAAGACATTTCCACCCGTCATTCTAAGGTCCAAAAATTATGTTCCAATAGTAATGCTTTATTAATTTTTACTGATCACTGTCTCTTTCTATATTGGTATCTAACCAACTATATACCAATAAGAATACTATATATATATCCGCGGTGGTTGTTGATTGGTCAACGTCCCATTCCATTCGTTGTCCCGAGAGTTCTCTATTTTAGAATTGCATGACATGGTTACAAATAGCGTGCTACACAGAACTCTTCAATGTTGCCTCTATAGGTAAGCAAGTTACCCAATCATAAACAGCCTAATTAAGTACTCCAACCCCATTGGTAGCCAAGATGAGAAGACCCAGTAAGAACTCTTAAATATTATCTCCATAAAGCAAGCTCTCCAATGGCAAATGGCAAACAGACTAATTAAGCACTCCATCCACATGGGTAGCCCATCTGATTGGGTCCAGTAATCTGCTTCATCTCTAAGAATTCATCCAGACCAGCCTCTCCTAGCTCTCTTCCTATCCCACTCAGTCCCAGGCCCCCCCAAGGGGCCTCTATAAAGGCAGGTTGAGAACAATTCTCCCACACTACCCCTGTAGAAGAAGAAAGAATGGTAGGACATGTTAGAACATTCATTGTATATATTAGAGTGGATTACCATGTACCTGTGAATATATGGATAATGAGAAAGATAGTAAATTGAAATGGCAAGGTAGTGGTATCATTTATTAGTGGAACTAATTAAAGAAAACGAAGAAATAGAAGAAGACTAAACGGAATGGAATAAACATCTTACCTGCACGTAACTGATTGGCAATGCGGCGGGTAGCTGCCCTGTCACTGGACATAACAGAGGCAGCTAATCCAAAAGGGGTATCATTAGCCAACCTTATGGCCTCATTCTCCTCGCTGTATGACATGATGGAGAGCACGGGTCCAAATATTTCTTCTTTCCAGATCTCTGTCATAATAATCGCCCAATGGGATGGCATGTATATGTTATTAACTAATGAAAATTGAATATTCACTAAGCATTCTTCCTTCTCTCGCTATTATTGGTCTACTTTATCTCTGAACTATTTATTATTTCGCGCTCACTATCCTCTGCATTGTTTATTACTAACTTTTTGGAGTCATTATGAAACCAATTGTGGATAGGAACATATATATATATATATATAAGGTAAAAAGGCATAAGTCTAGACCATAAATATATTAACATACAAAATACAAACATGAAATAATTAAAATGGATAGAAAATAAACATCATAAATCAGCACCCAATTACCAAGCATATCTTATCATATCTTACCACATCTTGCAGTACAATCCACACTACACACTACATATCATACTACATATATTTACTCACCCATATTTGGAGTAACGTTGGTGAAAATTGTGGGTTCTACATAGAACCCCCCCTGAGGTGCAGTGCTATTATGGGGCCTACCCCCTCCAATCTCTAACTTTGCGTTTGCCTTTACTGCCCTGTCAATGAAACCTAGCACTTTATCTCTCTGTCCTTCGCTTACTACTGGTCCCATTTTAATATTGACGCCATCAGGCCCTAGTGGGTCACCTACTTTTAGTGTCTGCATTGGAGAGCGGTGGGGTAGGTAAAATATAAAAGGAGGGTGTGAGTTAGTTTGCGTGGATGTATGGGTATGTATTATTGATAACACAACAAGAATGAGAGAGACAGGGAAAGAGAAACAAAGTATACAGTATACAATTGTTATAGGCTTTGACAGATACATATGGAAACAGAAATAGGCACATGGAGGTATATATATATATATACCCTTATATACCTATATAATTTGTTTCTTTCTGCACCTCACTTATCTCGGGCTCACTTTATATATATATATATATATATATATATAGTAAAGCATTAATAGTCCAACTACAAAACTAATCCAATCACTCTTCTTTTAATTTCTTTATCCATGCAATCAAATAAGCCCTCGGTATCTATTAGTTCACTCTCTTGATTCTCGCTAACAGATGTATGTAATGTTTTAAATGATAAATAATATCTTTAAGTGGCCTGTAATTCACCCATATACCCCACCTTGCCTTAGTCCGCTACATTATACATTACATACTATACACTATATACTGTACTAGACACTATACATATATGTATATATGCACTCCTATATACCCCTATGCCCCACCTCACCTTGGTCCTTTCCACCAGCTCTCTCACCAATACATCATGTATATGGTGATGCACAAGCAACCGAGAGGTGGCACTGCACATTTGCCCACTATTCTGAAATATACCCGCTAGGATCCAGTCCACTGTAGAATCTATATCGGCATCTGCACATATAATCATTGCACTTTTGCCGCCCAACTCTAAAGATACTCCTTTTATCTTATTGGCTGCGGCATGCATGATCTGTAGAGATAGAAGGTTAGTGTGGTTGCGTTTTTAGCTTTTTTATTGCTTTTTAGCCCTGTGCGCTGGAGGAGGTGGGGATTTTGTTTTGCAATTTTTTATGAGGAAAATTAACTTTTGATGTATTAAAATCTTAAATTTAGTGGATAATTGGTGCGTTTTAGTTATGATTAGGATTGATTGGGACACTTTGCAGTTATTTTTAACCAATGGGATCAATCATACTTTTATCTCTCTTGATCAACACTGGCATTGTGTTCAAAACAAGATATCTAATGGCATGGATTCGGTTAGTTGATTAGTATACTAAAATCCCAATCCCAATGCTTGGCCGGGTGAGTTACGATGGCTTAAAATGGCATCTTGGTATATATGAAAGGAGAAATACATTTGTGTATATGTAGATATACATGTGGGCACGCTTATATATTTGCTTATATATTTCAGTGGATTTAAATGCGTAGATATCGTTTTAACCAC
>NAOQ01000123.1:126700-143403 GCA_002751075.1 Ichthyophonus hoferi | reverse complement strand
TAATAATAATAATAATAATAATAATAATAATAATAGCAACAACAATAATCTCCATGGTGCATGAACGATATGTAGTAAAAAGGACCGTAATTATAGATATACTAATGCATTTATTGGCTTTCAATATCATTCCATTCTTTTTCCAACCAATAGTCTTGAGCGTCTTCGTGCCAAGCAAAAAGAAAATGTTGCAGCTGTTGCCGTGAAGCCTCGATCTCAGGGTGGATTGGTGTGTTATCATGCTTCTATCACTGTATTATTAGTCTTGAAAGATTTTAATCTCACAACTTTTTTTATTGTTTCTTACTCTCTTTTGTGCCATTGTTTTATTTAATTACTCTGTTATTTGTTTTCTCCCAAGTCTTTCTATATGTTTACATCTTTTCTCATTATATATCCCCTATTTCTTTAAGTTATGTTAGTTATGTTTTGTATGGTATTGCCTCTATTCTCTTTGTACATGTTCTCTTTTGTGTACATTTGGTTTTCCTTTTTTACCATTATTGTCTCTTTCTTCTCCCCACCCCCCCCCTGAAAAATTGCTGTCGTATTATTCCTTTATACATTATGTACTCTGGCCCCATTGGTTTCACCTTTGAACCACAATCTGTGAAGATAACGTTCCACGCATATATATTTTAGTGCATATATAGAATGAAAGTTAGCCTTCAGGGGGATACATATATATTCATTACTCGGACTAGCCGAATATCTATCAAGCTACGCATCGCCTATTACCATTCACTAACATAATCTACTACCCCTCTGTCCCTCTGTAGAAGGACCGTATAGGTGGGCGTCGTAGGAGTGCCCGGCCGGAATCAATTATAGAGAGTAAAGCGGAGGACTCGACGAAGAATAAAGAAGAACCCACTAACCGAAAGACGTCGGTGGGGGCGAAGGAGCTAGCTTCAGAAAAAACTGCAGACGCTGGAACATTGGCTCCACCAGGACCCGTACAGATAAAGAAATTGCAGAAAGATGTTCCTGCTATTTCTGTTACTACTGGTGCTGAAGAGTCTAAATCGGATGGGCAACCTATTGCAGAGACAGGGAAAGAGGGCACAGAAAATAAAGAAGAGGCAAAGGAACCACATAAACTTGAAACACTTCCTGCAGATGAGGTGAAGCCTGTCACTGTTGAAAAGCCGATTGCAGAGACAGAAAAAGAAAAAGAAATACAAGAACCACAGAAGCTTGAAGCACTTTCTACGGGTGATGTAGAACCTGTCACTCCTGGAGAACTGGTTTCAGAGATGGAGGAAAAAGAAAAGGAAAAGAGTAAAGAGAAAGACATTGTGCAAAACCCTTATGTTATTATTTCGGGTGTTGGGAACCCTATCGCGGGTGAAGAAGGATCAATTGTAAGGACAGAGGTCAAGACAGAGATAGAAGAACTGCATGTGCCTAACGGTGTTGTGGCGGATGCAGAAAGACCCAGCACCACTAGGACAAGCACACTTGAACCTTCTCCTTCTTTATCTTCTTTATTAGCTAGCCAATCTTTTGATTCGGTAAGTGATGGACAGTTGTCGAGGGAAAACAGCCAGCCACGCTCAGATTTATTATTTGCTGACATGCCAAGGAACTCAGCGCGTCGTCTTGCTATTCGTAAACTACCTTCAGAAAACTCAAAGAATCTCCAAAATTTACATAGACAGGTAAGAATTATAAACTCCGATGCTGATGAAACCGATGTGCCTGATGATACTGTGCTTGACCCCAATATGAGTGAAGGACTACATAACTTAGAACATTCTGTAGATATTAATGATACTGAGACTTTAAAAAAATTAGCTTCTTAAATTACTTTGGACCAGCCCTATTTCCAGTTTATAATTTTAAATACTGGAGTGCATGTCAACAAAAGAGACACATATGCTACTTGCTTTCTGCTTTAATATTTTCTGAAGTCGTATATTCTTTTATAAGTTTGATTCCCCACATTGCCCGGTAGGATTAGTAAGCATGTTGTGATACCTTACGCGCCCTATGGAGCTCTCTAGGGGAAAAACAGATGTGGTTGTAGGTGTCTCTACATCATTCCCCTATTTCTCTTGTATTAATAAAAAATAATAGTTACTTTGATTGGGTTTCTCTGGAAGAGCCCTATGAAAACATAATTTGCTTTTGGAAACGCCAGACTCCCACCTACAAACTTGAATAACATTGAAGACCGTAACTAACCATAAGTACTAAACTTTAATGTTGTATGTTGAATGACAGTATCTATAGCACCCGGTGCTTATCTTAATAAATGTTGGGCTTGTGATACAGCTCACATGTCAAAGATGATGGCTATTATTGTCTTTCATACTATATCTTTAATCACGTGTGTGAGAGGCCCTTTAATATTACATTTGTAATGATTTGTGTACTACACAACACCGAGGTGCTGAATCAAAATAATCAGTGTCAACCTTCCAAGCCATCGTTGCAAAACAGGCCTTTGGTGAAAGGTTTTCTAATACAATAATTTCCATATAGAACAAAATACCAATGATTCTACAGCATACTTTGTAACTATTCCTTTAGAAAGATTGATGTCAATGACACCTAAATACAAGAGAAAACTTGATCAAAACATATAAATACATATCATTTATATTTATTTATAAAAGCAAATAGGTCACAACCCTAAAATTCATGGCCGGGCCCCATTGGTCGCAGTCTCTTATGATATATCTATGTTGCAGATGACTGGAGACAGTCCAACTGGCATTTATTCGTCATCCTATGAATATTACATATACGTTAAGCCCAGTGATACCAACTATTGAATCCATTTTTTATTGTCTATGTAATTGTAATATGCATTAAAAAGTGGAAAAAAACTCTACAAAAACTTATAAGCGGATATGATATACATACTGCAATAATGAATATATATATATATATATATATGAATAAAAACGAACCCTGCAATGGTTGCATGAATTTTGGTATGCGCAATAACAATAATGAACGAGAGCGCGTGTTATTGTCATAATGAAGGGCGTTGGATGTATATTTTACTATTATAAAAGAGCAAAAGAAGACGTGGCATAGGATGAAAGAGGGTATAAGGAAAAGAGAAGCAAAGTAATGAAAGATAAAAAGTCAATAATAATAATAACAATAAAGGAACACTAGACGGGCAAACAGTAAGTAAATGTCTGTACCTCAAAATCACCATCCTCCATATCTAAATCTTCGTCACCGAAGTCATAATCCTGTAAGTAGGGCACATTGGTTTAGAGGTTTAGAACTTGCCCTAAAGTGTCACCAAAAATGTATAGGGTATTATGACACCCTCTCGGCCCTTTTATAGGCATGTATTTATCGATTTATGTTTAAGTGTATGTATGCGTAGGTAAGGCCACGAATGTGTGGAAAATAGCTAGTATATAATTTAACAATATACAAATCTAACTGAAATAAAACAAAGTGAGTTAAACCTTATATTTAAGATACCCTGCCGGGAAACTGTCAAACTTAAGCTAATATGAAGCATGAAACTCAAAACTATGACTTAGTGTATCAGTTGTAACGTATGGGCGGAATGCATAGTATAGCGTAGATATTTATATATGCATTTGTATACCAACACATACAGGGTAATGGTATTAATAAATGTATGTATGTATATATGTTTGTATGTATGCGCCCTAAGTAACCTGTCAAACAGGAGTTAGCCAACCATTTGCAACATAATCCCAACTTCATATGATCTGCTAATATTGGTAACAAATACTAAGTAACATAGAGTGAACCAAAACAACATCTATAAACCAATCCTGCTGACATTGTACCAATGAAATATATGTGAGGGTAATGAGATAAATGTAAAGTGCAAAGAAAAGCAAAAAGCATACATCTTCGCTGTCTCTTTCTTCACCAGTGAAGTAGTTAATAGCATGAGGAATGATGCGATCTTTGAATAACTCTCCCAACTCGTAGTCTTGAGCCACAAGTTCATTCTCCTCCTCCGCCTCCTGTTAATTGTGTGCACAGTTCACAGTTAGCATAAACTAATAGTGTCACAAGGCTATACATATATATACATACATACATCTTTATATACATATCTGCTTATTAATATAAACCACTGTGTATGTATGTACGTAGGCATTCATAAAAATATAAAAGCATATATCCACGGATGTGTATCTGTCATTTTATCTTGCTGGCATTAAGCTGTATCTAGCCCAAAGCCCCTAACATACCTCCGCCACTTCTCCAATACATAAAGATGCAAACACACACCACATATACACATATACCATTACACATACTATACACACACCTCAGTCTCCTCGTCCTCAGGAGGGGGGGTAGGGGGGCTAAAGAAATTGAAAAAGGACTCCTGGGGCTCTGTCTTGGTCGTAACCCGAACCTGTCCACTAGCTTTATGTCTCTGTTTCTTCTTAATGGTCTTCACTGTCACGTCCTTGCCATTCTTCCAGTCAATCTTGGTGCTGTGGGCGTGGACGATACGTATGAGAAGGGGACGCGCATCTTACTCAATGCATATATGCTATGCTATAGCCAGAGAATATAGCCGTGTGATACAGCAGTGTAGATAGAACTAAGTAAGATAGAAAAAAAAATGTACGTGTTATGTGTGAATATGCTAATAAGAATAAGTAAGAGCAACACAACGTACACATGGCTTAAAAAAGACAATATCTCTGTCTGGCCAGCAATCACACAACATGGTCGTGACACGGTACAGATAACTATGTATACATACTGTTATGTTATATATCATACGGCAGGAAATACGTGAAGTGGGAGTCTATTCCTTCATCAAGAGATATACAAAAACGTTGAAAGTGTGATAAGCGTGAACAAGGTGTAACATGAAAAGAAACAGTAAAAGAAAAAATATAAACGTATAAAATCTGCAGAGAAAGGTGATCTTACCCCTCGGCATGGTTAAAGAGAAGCTCTGGCTGGTTGACCTCAGGAACAAGAACATATGTCTTTGACAGCACGGTGTTGGTGAAGAATTCGTTAGGGAGGAACACAAAGTCGAGCTTGAAACCCTGTGTGTCCGTTGATAATGATTAATATCCAACATCCAGTCTATTATTATTCAGGCACTCTTTTGCTCCATTTCTCTATTATTAAATATATGTATACTTCACAATTATATATACCTACATATAACTATGATTATGTATGAATACGTAGGGTATTCGCCTTCAAAAATGTTGCTTCAGAATATAATGAAAAGGAATATGTGGAAGAAAATTTTAAAAATTATTGTACAATAGAAATAATGTAAACAAATCTTATAAATTAAAAAAGTAACTGGCATGCTATGTGAGGTACGCAGGGAAATAATGGGGCGAATGATAAAGTATTATAATACATTGTGTGGTTGTAAAGTATTGACATAGGCCAATGAATAGATAGACAAGAAAAAAGAAAATTGCTTTATATAAAGTCTGATTTGCATACACATGCATTCATACATACTATCATACACACTATCATACACATTATTGTATATACAAAGAAATAAGCATGCATATATACAATACATGACAGAAGGCAGAAGAAATAAACACACATAAAGAGATAAGTTTAGATTAAGCTCCCAAAAAGATTTGGACAAACAGGAAGATGGAGAAGAATAAAGTAATACTAACGTGTTGTTCAGGGGAAAGATAAGAGAGCTTGATATCCACTAGACTCTCTAATACTTGCTCATCGTGAGGCTGTATCTTGTTGGCCAGTCTGGTGTAGTTCTGCATGGCATGCAGCCAAAACATAGGAACACCAGCCATAGGGACTAGAAAAATGTGGGAAGGAAGGGTAGGAAGAGGTTAATAAAAAAATACATGAATTGATAACATAACAGCGAGAAAATAAAGAAAAACCAGTGGGTGATAGGTAGTTAGCTGCTATTGTCTGTATGATTAAATATACTATGTTTGTATAGTACGTATGTCACATGAGGCCTATATAAGTCAGTGAATGCATATAGATATAGCTACAAGAGAAAGCTCTGGACAGAGTGGCATGTATGACAACATGACAATATAGCAGGCTGGCGTAGATAAAAAAATATTAGTTGCATCCCTCTAAACATGATGGTGAGTATATTCGTGAAAATTTATGTTTAGTCATTGATTAAACACTGGATTATTCAGTTCATAATTTAAAATTTATTTTGACATGTGATAAGAAACACTAGCGAACTAAACCTAAATTCTGGAGTTTTTTATTTAAATGCATATAAATAGGTCCAGTTAAATCTAGAGGGCCTGTATATATTTAAACGTGTAGATATGTGGTAGGAATACAGATTCAATGTGATCTGAGTTTTATATACAGGGAAAAAAATGATTTTTATGTATTTAAGTAAGTATATAAAAACGTGTCGGCATGGCTATATATGGTGGATATATAAGTATGTATTTTAAAGTATGTATACATACGCATATTATGGATGGATGTGCTGATGCATAAAGTGGTATTATAAACCAGTACTCAGTACTTAAAGCTGAATAAACTAATGCCAATGCCAAAATGAACAAAACTGGAGCTAAAAAAGAAACTTTAAACATGTAAAACACTAATACAGAAACAATGGTAAAGCACCTTACCATCAGACTCAATGGCTGGCTTTTTATCATCCAACTTGAGGTTCGCCTGTTCATTATAAAGATTTAATTGGTCTCAACATAATCCAGGACGCTTGAGATCTTACATTTCCTTCTCACATCTGATCGTCTTTCTATCCCCCCCCCCACACACACACTCTCTCTCTCTCTCTTTCTTTTTTTCTTTCTCTTCTTTTATTTTTCTTCCAACATCCACTACCATACACACTCTCTCCTCTGTTCCATTCTCTTTCCATCATCGTACTCTATCCCAAGGCATATTATAAGTCATGCGACACAAACGATGCGATCGGATTCAAACAAAACATCCATCAGCCCATGCATATGATCAGACCTACCCTCATGCTGCGAATCATCTCCCTCTCCTCCTCATTCTCATACTCATCAGCACTATCATACACCGCCTCGTTGTCGGTGGGCTCGTATTTACCAGCAATAATATTTGAACGCTGAAGTTTAGAGAAAAGGAGAAAGGAAAAAGAGATAAAGAGTGCTTATTGGTGAGATTGTATATGCATGTGTATGCATAATATATTTTTATTCACGGAAATGCGTTATGTATTCTACATTGTGTGTGTATTTGTTTGTTGAAATATATATATATATCCGCATGTGCAAATACATTGATGTGCACATTATCAAAACAATGCTGGTAAGAAATACTCGCAAGAACTACACGCAGAAGAATTGCATACAGCACCAGAGAGTGGAATCGTGTTAATACTATAGACCGTGTATGTGGTGAAAAAATGGAGAGGAGAGTATTGTTTTTAAAAGGCTGGTCGTGCAGAAAAGGTGGCCGCCTTAATAGGTGAAATGAACTGACAAAACATATACAGAAGAAAAAAATAATAAAAATAAAAATATGTAAACGACAGAAATATCATGGATGCTGCATACATACCTTCTCATAGTTGGGCTGATAAAGAGCGAGGTACTTTTTCTCTAACTCATGAATTTCTTCATGAAACTTGATCTCGAGATGGTTGTGAGATTTCTGAACAAGTAAATGTAGTGTTAGCTGCTTTTATTCCGGTGATAGGGTCCCTAGTCGGTAATAACTTTAAAATGTCTATAAATTTATATAATTGATAAAGACGTGTAAGGGGAAAGAGGTGGTATGAAAAGGGCTGAGTGGAGATGCTAGTGGGGTTTAAAAGGCAAATATACATGGATGAGTGCTGTGTTTCTCTCTAATTACAACTGGACTGACAAATTGGCTCAAAAAAGGGTGTGTATGTTGGTATAGGCAAGTGAGAGAAAAGAATATTGTTAAACACCCTTCTTTATGAGTATCTGCCATTCATATAAAAACTATCATATCACGACAAACAAACCTTATCAAGGCGAGTAATTAGTTAGATTGTGGTTGAAAATTTGTCAAATAAATTAATATGTAACTGTCTATGTGTGTGCTTTTACACACTAACATCCCAAACAGAAAGATAAAACTAGAAAGCATACGTTGAGGTTCTTCAGTGCCTTCAGACGGCGCTGCACATCAGGGGCGTAGTCATCAAGAACAGACATTGTAGCAGTAGATATCTGCCAAAACGCCAAGAAAAGGGTCAGTATACCTGACCAACGCTATGCTAGGCCACTGGGGTGGCTGCTATATGCTGTAAATCCTTAAATTCATACACAAAGTTTTGTTCTACAGTACGCAAAGAATAGACTGCTGTATTATGGCATGTATAATAAGGTGGAAATCTCTTAGTGCTACTAGAACAAAGACATGTTGGCAGGGTTCTGGTAGTAAGAGGCTCTGCAGGTAGTGCCTGTCACGCTTAGTATGCTAGTAAATATTTAGCATTAGATTTTAACTGAATCAATACCCATGATAGTTATATAGACAATGGAGAAAAAAGTACAATAGAAGATAGAAGACAGATCTACTACATAAGCATGGAGTGGAAAAGAACGCTGTACGCGCAGAATAAAATCTTTTAAGTTGTTAGTTTTTTAATATAGTAAGCAGATTCTTGTATCCTGTATCTCATTCTGTAAGAATATCGGGCCTTTATACTTTGAAAACTACCTACAATAACAACAACAATAGTAATAAGAACAAGAAAAATAACAAGTATACATACCCAACCCAATCAATCTGAACTGCAGTAATCAAATTCGCACATGTTAAAGCCGCCTTGAGTCCCATCGGCCAAAATATTGATTATTTTACTGGTTTCATTATCCAATCCTAAATCTGTATTAAATTACTGCTATTTTATTGAACATTTGATGAATTTTGGATAAACCAATTAAAACATACGTTTTCTTTAGAATTTTTGCCACGTATTTTTTTCTACAATGCTGACTAACACGGGCAATACAAAGCTTTTTAATTAGTACTATAATCATTTCCGGGTAAGGGCTATTTTAAATTTATTTATACTTAAAATTATTATAGCTTAAAAGCCAAGCTGACCGTCGAACGATAAAACTCTTTTTTTTGTACTGTATAAAAACTTGTAATTTTTAAGAGCAAAAAAGCTGCTATTCTATACATTGTTGGTATGGCTTTTTATAGTCGGGCTGTACACATGGTAGTATTTGTTACCTATACGCATAAATTAAACTCGACTCTTTTTGTAGAGTGGGCGCGAGCTTCCTATTGCAACAGTTGATTTTATAGGTCCATTAAGTTTCTAAATAAATCCGCATAGCCAAAGTAGGGGCCTAGGCTTATATTGCTAATTACGTCGGTTGTCTCTATAGGCACGAGGTATAGGAATGTTAATTATTTGCAAGTCTTTCACTATGACTTTGATTAAAATTAATATAAGTTACAAGTATATTACAAACTGAAAAACAAAGGTCGTCACAAAGCTTTTCATAAAGGAATATTTACACATTTATTTTGTATTTCAGCTATCTTACATAAACGTGTGCTCAAACTATGACTGTGTACTCCTGAAGTTACGAAACGAACTTTCGAACTGTCGAATAGATTTTCCTAGAAATGTACAATTCAGTAGCTCGTTAATATCTTGGAAATAAATTGAAACTCGTACTAACAAATACCGGCGTATCTAAATTAAAATTGGGAAAATTGGAGACCACCACTAGCAGCATAGCAAGAAACTCAGCGCGCGGGCGACATACGATAGTAACAGCAATACTATAATAGATACATACAAAAAGAAAACACTAATAAATTAAGACCTCACACCAACCACGTTAGGGGGAATAAGACAATCTCCGGAAATAAAAAACGGTTTCAATAAGTCAGGCCTCAGTTCAACTTCGGTTATGTTCATAGTCACGTCCTCTTGCTCCTGGATGCCATGGTCCACCATGAAAGGTGACATACTGTTGTACAGGGATGCTGAGGAGCTCATTTGTGGCTCGGTAGACAAATAAATATTTTGCGTAGTACAGGAAGGTGTTTCTGTAATGTCCATTAAAACACCTTCTTCGGAATCTGTATCAGACGAAATATTACCAATTTCGCTGGCCTCACTGCCCCATTCCTCGTTCTCGCTTAAGAAAAAATAGGTATCATTGAATTTAGGTTCGCCTACCTGCTCCGTAAACTGCAGAGGCTGCATATCAAAGCCGGTTGGAGTAGGGATTGTGATAGATTCGGAAGAGTAAAAGGAGCCTCCGGAAGCAGAATCGGATGTTTGCCATGAGTTTTGAAAGAAAGAAGACTGCGTAATATGGTTCAATTGACCATATGAAAAAGGATTAGAGGGCGCCATAGAAACGTTACGAAAATCGTAAAACTCTCTCTCAACGTTCTCGTTATCATCAACCTGCATCGGCTGGCGGCAATGTCCACAGTGATGCGAAAGTACCTGATCGGCAAATAAAGGGCGAGCAGGTGTTCCTTTTTGCATAACTATTACGGGTTCCCATAATACCTTCATACGAGAAAACTCGTATGTCTCATTCGGAGATTTTTGAACGAAATAACGTATAGGAATCATATTAGCATTTCGAATTCGTGTAGGTATTAACCGTGGAGGGCATGAAATAACGCCATTATCTTCCACCTCTTCGGGTGGGCTTTTATAATCGCAACCATTGGAGGAATCTTTTGACAAAACTTGCACACTTTCAATAAAGGTATTATCATCTGTTTGCGCCGTATAAACGTTTTTGGGCACCATACTGATAGTGGGAAAAAAAGTTATAAAAAAAGATCTAATACCAACCAAACGGAAAGACAGTTTCATGAATGATGCCCAACAGCGAATTATATGCTTGATGCTAGTCACAAAACCACTGTTTCTGATTTACTAACAGCATAGTTAATGATTTTAAATTTAGACATCTATCTAATAGTTAAACAGTGTATAACCATTGTGCAAGCAACTTATTTTAAAAAATAACTATCGTTTAATTAATTTAAAACCATTTACAAAGCAGCATGTAAAATCTTAAAATTGGATGCTACGTATACGGCTTTTGATTGCTGCAAAATATTAAACTATGCACGGTATGTAAAAATAATGATATATAGTTGATATGTCTCAAAGTAATTTGTGACATAAATATACAACTCGGTCATCTATAATTCGGATATTTTTAAAAGCCTTTCCTTGTACGCATTACTTAATAGCGCACTAACAGTTAGAAAATACTAGCATTTATCGCGTAATAGAGTGCAAACACATTCTGCTATTTGCAGCCCCTCTAGACTACCAATAGTTCCTATGTGCCTACATAATCAAATCAATCCATAATTTTTTATTTTAAATACGAATCAGTTAACAATTTAAGGGTCAACTTGATATTCTTACCGTGAAAAATAATACCATTGCCTTCTCCATTAAAATATAAATGTTTTGTAATATTTTCTGATTGACTTAAAATAAAGGTAATTATATGCTAAACCTTAGTTAATATTCTGATAAAACGCAGAACCGTCAGGATATATTGGTACAGAGCTACTCGGATTAGACTAGATTTCATATGCTTTTTGATGACGGCATAATTTTTAGATTACCAATGACTATGACTGACTAGATCGGGATATCAGGATAGTTAAGACTTGCTGACTGCAAGTACCATTGCTTCATACATCAATTTAAAACATTGGAATATAATCTTATTGTCCTATCACTCATATATCTATATATTAAATTTAGCTTTTTCCTATATAATACTGATAGTAAAAACTTGATCTCATGGGAAAAAACGTATGGCACTATTCATTTGATAGCCTTGTTCGTGGCTGTGGCTACCCATACGAAATGGTACAATCTGTTTATATTGTCATAGATTATTATTCTTATTACTGGTAATCATACTATGTTATATTTCAAACGTAATGACATCAACACATCGAAATTGTCAATTGTGCTTGGTCCTTCTACACGATCTCACTGGAGCACCACGTGGACTAATTCATGACTTTTTTAATACAATTCAGTAATCATATTCGGTTTCAACGCATCGGGATTGAAAGGTGCGATTGGTCTCCTGTACAACAGAGTCGCTACTCTAACACGAGGGTCATCTCATGCAGTTTAATTGTTGATTTTTCTCTTACGCATTTCTTAAAGGTATTTCTTAAGGTATTTCATCTATTTATCTATTTATAGATGAACACTTATTGATTGGCATAAAGCCCAACCTGAGTAAATTCGTATTGTTGGTCTAACCACATGCGTTCAAATTAGCCTAACCAATTATATATATATATATATGCGCATCATCACTCTAGGTGCTCATGCCGTGAGCGACACATGTAGGTAATTGGTATACATATAATTATCTATAGGAAGTTCTCATGCATATAAAACCGGGTATTAAAGAACCCTTTCTGTAATGCAGATAGGCCGGGTTTTTAATACAAATGTTTGAAAAAAATTATGTAGTAGAATATTATAATTGCGAGTGTAAATTATCATCTATACGTAAACCCAATCAAAGACTATACACATTAATATTATCACTGTAGTGCTCACTCACAACAATTGACAAGGGTAAACTGATAAGATGTCTGTGTGAATAATGACAACGAGACTCCTAAATCATGGTGGAAAACAACTTAGAATTTACGCCTCCGCTCAAGATTAACAGCCAATATAAATGCTGCGGACTCTCCATCGGAAGATTAACCAATGAACATTGATTCTATTTCACAATCATCGCGTATACTACAGTAAAAAGCAAATTTCCTTGAAAAGGGCTACGTGTTTTCATAGGCTATTCTATCATCCAGTATAATCAGTGGCGCAATTGCATCTTATAGCGATCAAATTGGTGGCTTTACAATGATCATTGATGCAATCACATCTTATTAGTCTCAGATCTTTTTGCTTAATTATTCCTTCAAACTATATCTATCTATACTTCTCTACCATGTATTCAGGACTTTGGATAATACTAAATGTTGAAAACAGAAGGGTCGTACATTAATAACAAACATTTAAATATTATTTTGGTCTTGATATTTTCTACTGCACCTAGACTTCAGATTCATTTACTAGGCTATTACCTACATTATCACACCTGATAAACGTAGGGAATAGGGAACACTAGGATTATCGGGCACTATCATATTCCCATTTAGTAATAGTAATAGTAGTAATAATGGCAATCATCGCATTACCAGCCATCTTTAATTAAACTTAACATATCTTCATACCAAAGCCAATTCTAAGCATGCATGCTAATGCCTACAAGATACAGCAATTATGTCTTTAAACCCCCGCGGTTTGCCATCAAACACTTACATAATTACCAAAAATATATATATATATATATATATATTTATCAAGACCTGCCCGAGTCACTCCATAATAAGCATTATATCCATTATAAAATAGACAACCTAGTGTATTCTAGAGAGTTCTTCAATATAGCGAACGAATTCATCAACTGTTACGGATCTCTCGCCATTACCACCTTGAGCGCTGCTTTCTTTATCTGCCACTGTTAACCCTTGACATACCTATTATGTGTGTACGTACGTACGCGTATATGGCCGTTTTATGTTCATTTTTATGTGTGTATATGTATGCATATGGGTATTTACATTAATATTGAAGGTGTGTACTTTAGTTTATAGATTTTGTGTAAATACGTGTGAATATGCAACTGAGAGTGTGCTTCGATAAAAATAAAATGCAAATGAAAGTTAGAATATATGAATAGTAACGCAAAGTAGATATAAGTATATGTACTAGTCAGTAAGTTTTATGAGAATGATGTGTGTAAAACATTTAAAAAAATACCTACTCCTAAGTGAGAAAAAATCAAAGGAAACACCATATATATATGAGCGCGCCATATTTTATTATAATATACTATACTATATCATATCATATACTCAATCCTACTCTCCTCGTTCACTAATCACCACACCATACCTCTTTCAATTGGTCCCTTGACAGATCCAGAGCTGATTCAATTAGATCGCCATCAATAAAACCAAAGCTATCAATCTCCTTCTGTTGATTCCTGAACTTCCTCCACTTACTATGTTGGAACCCACCTACCCCCTTGATTACATGGCTTAGCCTTTCCTGCACATCACTCAGAAAGGCATATTGCTCGGCATTTAGATTGGCTATCACACCCTGCATGTATGTATATAAATACATTTAACGTGCATGTGTGTAGATATGTATGTATGTATGTATGTATGTATGTATGTATGTATGTATGTATGGCGATGAATCGAATGATTGGATAAATGCATGGTGGGAGAGGTATAGGTGCAGAATAGACAAAGAAGAGGTATAAGAGAAGGATGTAGTAAGTGATGCATTCATAATAACGCACGGGGTAAGGGTAATAATATTAAGATAATAATAAATAACTATATAAATAAACGTAATAATAAATAGAAGAAAGGAAATAAATGTAGACAGAGAAGTAGTTGACAACGAATAACGCTATAGAGAGGAAGCAATAAGGACAATAAATGGTCTAAGTAGAGAGAAAGCGAGAGATATAGTATACGTACAATGGCACCACTAATACAACCATAGACAACACTAGGTTGAACGGTGTCGATATTGGCCTCTTGTATCTTCATTACTAGCGACCCTGTATGAGAAATGGAAAGAAGAGGTTATTGGGTGATGTTAACTAAGGCATAACGATAAGTAGTGATATATAATGAAATATAATGAGATACAATAAGATATAATAAGATATCATGAGATATACTCGGATATACTAAAATATAATAAGATATAATTAGATACAATTGGATCCAATAAGATATAATGAGCTATACTCAGACAATAAGATATAAGTAGATACAATTAGATCCAATGATATACATTCCTTAATATGTATGGCTATATCTATATATATGTAGTAAACCATAAACCAGTGCCTACCATATCGGAACACGTTAATAAATTCCCCCGTGTGGAATGCACCAACCATCTCTAACCTTTCTCTGTCATCATCACTGGTCGCATCGGCATTCTAGACACTCCCAATGGTCAGCGAGTTCCAATCAGTAGCTACTTTTATTTTTGAACCCATCGATATTATGACATTATGGCTGTCTGACGGGCATATACTATGCATCTAATATATATATTACATACATATATACATACGTACATATATACACACATACTGTCATACATACTACCATACGTATATATATGAATATATTCACACTACATACTCATACATAAGCATGTCTTTCCACAGTTACACACCTTCTTTAACGTGAAGATATTCCCCATGTTTTCAGCTCCTAAAAAGAGATCATCATCTAATATCTCAATGGCAGTCATCCATTTACCGGGTATATCCTGAGCTAATCTCTGATGAAAGATGGTGTGAGATAATATATTTCTGTGTATTGTAGTGTCGAATTCGATGTTTCTACTGATGGATTAGTTTTTAGATGTAGGTAAAGGAGAGAGTGTAAGGAGTTTATAGGAGGTCGGCTGAGTGACATCAGTCAATCGATGCAAGGCATCCAATACTGCCTAATGATGTTGCCATATATAAATACACTATATTATATATTATATATTCTAGTGTAGGATAGTATGGCATAGCATGGCGTATAATAGTATATTATAGTAGATTATAGTGCATCGAAAAGTCTTATGTTGTGTTATTATATACATTATAATGTAATATAATGTAATAAATAAAATGTAATATACAATGAATATAGTATATTATAATTTTTATAACAACCTATACTTCCTTATGATGTATTATAATGCATATAATCTAATAAAGAAAATATAAGATGCCCTCTATATAATATACATCAATATACACACACGCATATAGCGTCGTATTATCGGTTAACATATATTTCTGATTGGTGGCTTTCCAATATAATAATTTATTAAAATCTATTATAATCTGTGTAAACGCACCAAAGATATAATAAGCAGGCTTGTAATATAATTTAATATAATTTAATACAAACTAATATGATTTAATATAATATAATATAACTTAATATAATCCATACAAGTGAATTGTACATATGATAAATAGAATTGTAAGCTACTGATATAATTTATTATAATTTATTATACTGTATAATAAATTTATTATAATTACACATAATTAATACAACTTAATATACCTTAATATAATTTAATATAAACCACACACACACATTATATACATACTAAGCAGGCCTACACCTATAATACCTCCTCTCTTATCTTCTCCCCCCTTCCCTCACACACACACACTCGCTTAGCTTAGTATTACCTCAACTGTTGAACCCATTGTCTTATAAACATACAAGTGCATAGATCTCATGACGTCGCCAACCAATATAAAGTCACCCCTGCACTTGACAAATAAGGCTAATATTAAGCCATGTTGACCGCACTCTGATATTAATTCACCTCGCTCTGCATCTTGGGTTTGTTCTTTCCATTTAAAGACGTTAATCTGTGAGGTAATTGCATAGTTATATGATGTTAAAAGCATGTTTATGAAGGCTTGGGTTACATAGCATATATATATATATCCGTGTGTATGTGTACATGTACATGTATAAGCAGGCCTATAAACCGCCAAGAACATATAAACATATATACGGACATAATTGCAATCCCATGTATGTATATACATATACACACACCAATATACATACATATATTACTACATGCATATATACTATCATAT
>NAOQ01000123.1:76629-108475 GCA_002751075.1 Ichthyophonus hoferi | reverse complement strand
TACTTTTTTGAATATATTGTATATATTCGTGGGGGAATAGGTAGATAATAATTTATATCTACTTATTTCGTAGTTTAAAACCTTATTCAGTTTTTTTTTTTGTGTTTGTTATTTTTAAATTTATTTATCAGATAGGTTTCTAGTTTATTTAAAATATTATTAGTTGATATTATTGTTTAAATATTAAATAATTACACAGCTGGTAGCATGGATGAGTTTTATTCTCTGGTCGAACTTGACAAAAAATACAGGTCAACCAACTTGACAATCTTATTGACTCAGTATAAATTCACCAAATATAAATTTTCATCAATAACTGCCATTTTATGCCAACTTAAAATATTCATATGCATTAAAATACTTAAAAAAAAAAATTTAACTTCTTAAATATGTACGATAGTAGGAAACAGTATATTTACCCCAGCAACTCTTACTACTCGCAGTCGACATAAAGCAATAAAATGATAGTCCATCCAAAGTACACTTAATTCTAACAAGCACCAAAAGACTACACAAAAAAATGTTATGAGTTCATTACTCTAATAAAAAAACATACACATTTACATATCAAAACTATTGTTAATAACAACGTAACAATATTCCTTACAGTGGAAACATTTCTTTCAGATATCATAAAAATGTAAATAACCTCGAAAACCTAAAGCAACTCCCTAACCAAGAAATCTCTAACATTAAAATTATTCAAATAAACATATCACAATAAAAATAACTCAATAGTCAACAATGTAATAAGAAATTTAGCATCAACTCTTAAACCTAAATAATATTGACAATATCTACCTAATACTTCATATAGTAACAAAAACATAGTGTCAAGAGTAAGTTTTGGCATGCATATGCCTACAAGAGAGAATGTAATGATAAAATACCTACTCGATAACGATTCTTTCATAGAGGTTGCAGTAGTTTACATGCCTTGACATGCACACTATAACTACATATTGGTATGAGTGCCTCTTTAATCATGTAAATATACACGAGAAGAGAGTATACATTTAATTCTCACTTGTGATATCTTGTTGTATATAAATATATACGCATTTGCTTACTTATATAGTATGGTGCGAATCTTAACATACATTTTTTCTCCGTTCGTGTAGTGCAGTAGTTTACTTTTACATAGATCTATACTACTGGATCTTACTTGGTCTTTCGTGAACGCGGTACGAGTAATATAAATGTCTATTGGCAAAAAGAATTTATTGCTTCAGTGATGTTTTGGTAAATATTCCACCCTTTCCGTCATAAAATAGGAACGATTTTATTTCGTAATATGTACGCCAACAGTCAATAGATCCATGCTTGTGTATATGCCGGGGATGAGTTTATTGAAACATCCAATCATCCTTAATGCAGACATGAAGGCAATTTATATTTGTTTATATTACACTCAAGAGGTACAATAGTAAACATAAGGTTTTTGCCTTGCAATTTTGAAGTATTCCTTTTTAAAAACCCATTTGAGGTGTCTTTATTTCTATATACAGGTTACAAACTACAATTAAAAGGCCATCACCAGGTCAAACCAAAACAATAATCTCACATTAACACTATTGCCAGCTTACACAGGCATATATATATATAAATATATAAACAGACTCAAACATGCTCCTACTTCACAAATAAATTAAGCCTTAAATTCACATTCATCGAAAAAAGTTAATCACTGAGATATATTAATATCTATAACTTGGGTGTTAGACGAATTAAGCAATCATAGACTTTGGCGCCGATGCGTCAGAAACAATGATATAGGTAGGTAAACCTACATCAATACTACAAAACTTTCAAAAAGGTGAAGTGGTTGTTAAGCTTTTTGAATAAATACAAAATAAGTTATATCGGAATATCAAATACATTTATTCTTTCTGTACGTAATCATTAGTACACATGCATAAACATAAATATCAACTTACATCATTATACAACAATTTAAAATTGATAAATAACGAATATGCACAGTATACTCAGTTGAAACGGTTAATTTTCAACTTTGAAAACATACGACTATATATGTAAATTCACAACCCCAACTCGAGATATTTGTAATACTCTGAAATATACAATAATTATCCTCATCATTCAAATACAACTCTACACTATAATATATTTGTCAGCTATATCCTTACCACAAACCATTATAAAATATTTTGTAAGGCAAAAAAATATCTAGTTTAGACAAAGACACTTTACTGAATGTAATATAAAATTATAGATTACATAGAAGTGATAATGTCTATGTCGAAACTTAATTTACAAAAACACCAAACGTGTAGAAAAAAGGCAAAAATTCTTGATCAAAAAAACGACCGAAGGTATGTTTGATTTTATAACATTTATAGATGCTACAGGCCATAAGCCATTTAGCACTTGTAACCACGGCTGCGACGGCGACCACGGGCTTTCTGTAAGGTTATATAGCACGATTAATATTATGGTCTATGTAATATTATATGTATTATCAAACGTATGAAGTAATATTTATGCAATAACAAAGCATCTTAAATATTGCAACTTAAAATTTAATAAATCTTCAAAATAAATACGTTGAACTAAACCATTTCATCATAATGCATAAAATAACAACCTCCCCGCCAACCATCCAAAACTAAATACATACCTCGAACTTGCGGCCCTTGGACTCGACGAAAGGCTTGGCCTTGCTGTCGGGAACACCAGCGGCACCGAAGTGCTTGTTGGCCTCGCGAGAGTTGCGGGGACCACGGAGGAGAAGGCACTTCTGACCATAAGGATGGCGGAGAGCAAGCTGATCGAAGGTCATGGTCTCACCACCGGCCTTCTGGATGCGAGCGCGAGCAGCAGATGTGAATCTGAGGGCACAGATCTTGACACCAGCGGGGATCTCAGCAATACGCTTGTCATCGGTGACGGTGCCGACAATGACAATGGTCTTGGAGTCCTTACCCTTGGCCATACGGGCAATCTTGGAGAGGGACAGAGGAGGCCTGTTCATCCTGGACATAAACAAACGTCTAAGGATAACTTTGTTGAACTTAGAGTCTGTGCGTCTGGCGAGGAAGCGGTAAAGCTTTGAGAGTTTTTAGGTCAGAATATGTTCAAAATTTATCTTATAATAACTAATACACGTCCTATCCTCTTAACAATTTTGACTTGGAATGATAGAAGGAAATTTATATTAGCCCATAATCTTACTAACATGCTACAATGAAACAAATACTAGACAAGGAAATAAATGTATTCTAAGAACATGGTTCAAAGCTAATGCAAAACACATCAAAAAGTAACTTGATATTAAATATACATTCTTACCTTCACCAAGAGCAAGAGGTAGACGTTCTTGCTCTCAGGGGCCGTACGGTTGGACTTCTTAGTCGCACGATGGTCTAAATCAATTCCCTAGGGTTTACGAATAAAGTCAACAATTATACAAATAATGTTATACATTTTAAAAAAACAAATAGGTACTTTATTAAACATAAGTGCCTTGGGGTCTGTAACGAAACTCCTCAAAAATAAGGAACGTACGTTAAGTCATTCTCCCCCAATAACAGTGCTATGTTTTCAGTAAATGGTTACCGATGCATGCCCCCTACTAACTAACGCATACAACCTCTCCACCCCTTCCCCCCAACCCTGTTCATGTCCACTTAGGTTCCACCTGTCCAATATTGAATCTGGTCGTGATTCCAAATATTTTTCTAAAAAAATAAATATACCATGATGAAAGAGAATTCGCTCGGATTGTTATTCGATATATCGATACATATGTGATTCCCTTCGTTTGTATATTAAATTTATTTCGTTTTTCGTTTCATGTAATTCGGCTTAATAAAAATATAAAAAATTGCTGAATCGTCGACAAATCGTGACTTGAACAACAGCATCGAAATCCATCCATCTCCTATTCCACGTAGTTTGATTGAACTATTGATAAATTAATACAAAGAACCATAAAACTTTAATAAAATTAACGGACTTAAGCGTACCATGATTGCGTTTTCCGGTCCGTGGAGGAAAGGAAACTTGGCGAAAGACGTTTATTATTTTGGAGGGATGCAAGTGACCTCACGTGCCTCAAAAAGCTATCATAATGACTATTAAATTATATCCAATAACTAACGTTATATTTAAATGCATGTCTGGGAATATTAATTGCTGGTAAGATTTGGTTTTGTGATTGGTGGTTTGTGTATATAAATTTAGCACGTGTTCGGGTAGTTGGGCTGAGGAATTTTGACAATTGTGCCGAAATTGTATGATTTTCATATAATTTAGTTGCTATTTTATTAATAAAAATATGAAAAAAGAAAATAATGGTAATAATTCCACTTATTATTTGAATTTCCTTAATACCCAAACTTGATAAACCGGTCAGTGCCAGACTAAGGAAACTTACATAGCTAGCATATTTCAAGCTTATACTGCTGCCTGGCTATAACTTCGAGTAATTTGTATTCATGGCTAAAAAATATTTTCTTAGGGTGTGGTAGGGAATATACATTTTTTTAATTGCTAAATTATCAGACCAGGACATGTACTACTATTATTTGTTTTTTTCGCTCAGCAACCTAAACCGACTGTATTATGTATGATAAATAACCACAAATCAAAGTAAAGAATTTCATGATTGCAAGGAATCTAGAGCAATTCTATAAATAGTCTGATAGAATCAGTTCTAGGAGTCAATCCTAGAACATGAAGTAACTAAAAAATCATTTGTAATTCTATTGCAGTGTGTCTATGAATGTTATTTTTTTTCAATTCTGCTTAAATATTTTATTAAAGCATACATAGTGCTTAATATATTATACCTGAAGCTTGGAAACCGGTAATATATAAATTATCAACTTCAGCATAGGGAAAACACTTGCCAGTAAGTATACTTGGCACAAATTCAAGCTGTGATTAACACAATCATTAATGTTAAACTTTCTACTCCACTATGTAATTAGAACTGGCAGTAACTAATTATATTTTAACGAGGGTATTGGCATTCTTAACTATGTATAAATCTTAATAACTTGTGCTCAGTCGTTAGTATCATTGATGAAAACTTCAATTTATAAAATTGTGAAAAGGGGGCTTAACAATAGTCAGTTTGGACCCTGAAAGCTTATTTAAGACACAAGTTTAAATATTGAATAATAAACAAACTAAATCATATTTGTACATCAAGAGTATCACGAGTGGTTTCCATTAAGTTGTTTTGCTTTCCGTGGCTTATTTTTCTTAATATAATATAGCTAGTTAACTAAAATACGTTGTCTTATGCTTTTATAAGCCCCTATTTACAGTCAGAATGTGGTATATCTAAATCAAGCGGGAAAAAATATCTGCCTATAGCAATTAAGACAGATAGACACAATAGATTACAGAGCGCTAATTATTTTAATCATAACAGTACTGTTTTTCATCATTTATTTACATGCTAGTATTCCCTGGGTCCAATTCAACCAATCGCTATTTCCTGTACCTCATTTACAAACCTATATTTACTTATGTATAGAAATTTAATTGCAATGATTTTCAGCTATATGTATATTTCTTGAAAATATACTCAGTATCCAATAACTGGGTTATTTACGCGTCATGAGCTCCCCATGGTTCTGAGTCAAGCCTGTAAAGAATGCACAAAAAAATATACTATTTTCCTTTCCTGTCTAGTATGCAATGCTTGTTTATTACACAAAAATTGATCTACATTTACTATTGCTTAAATAATTGACATTAGTTTTAAATAATATAATATTTTTTTTCATCTTGTGGGCTTTACATCAACGTATAAATTGTAGATATTTATTTGTTAGAAAGACATTACAACGGTTAATGAAAATAAAGCTCCAAGCCAGGAGAACATACGCTCCTCTGCTTTGGCAAAAAAAAATTTGCAACCAAGTTATCTTAGAAACATTCACCATTATAAATACTCAAATTTAATAGTAAGTAAAGATGAGGTACAATATGTATGAAAATAAAGCTTACCCAGTTAAAGAAAAAGCCAAAGCAAAATAACTAAAAAATATAGATATTAGAATATGACAACTTGTTTACTCTCTAAAAAAAAAATTACAAAAAAAAAATATTTCAATTTGGTGTTGAGAGATTGTCATTTATACAAAAATTATCCATTATTAAATTATTCGAATATCGAAATATATAAAATCAACTGCGCTCAATAAACTTTCATCCAGCTCAATTAGAGTAATCCTGTTTCTCCATTCGGTAGTTAGATCGTTGGTATCAATTGTACTTTATTTGAAGACTTTCAGTTACGTCAACCAATAGCTCTTGATTAGTAAATTATATATATCTCTCAAAATAAAATAAAAAAGAGGGAAATGTTTTTAGCCAAATATTATTCAATTCAACTCAGCTTGTGGTGCTTTGCATTTAGAAAATCTATAGATATGTGCAATTTATTAAGATCTCTCAGGAAATATAATTGAGTGTATCTGTGTTGAGATGTTTCAACTTCACAATTACAATTTATATAAATCCGTGTATGTACATTTTTTTTTGGATATTATTATCGTTATTAAAATTAATATTATTATTCAATTTTTTATTCATATTATTTACTAGGAAGAGTCTTATAATTAGTACATTAAAAACACAAAATTAATTATTTAGCAAAAAAGTGGGTTATTTCTATAGCCACTGGCATCAGCTTTTATTCCATTGTCTTTAGACATATATTTTTATATATCATACATCTGTACTATTTAAAAAAATAACTAGTCAGCTTGAAAACACGTACATTAATATTTAATTTAAAAAAGGATGAATAAGAAATACCAATCCAATTACACCCCAACTGTTTTTTAGATGTCTATCTATATAGCCCATAAACTCTTAATTGATTTTTATGTATTTAGTAATTTTGAATATATAACATAATAAAACACTAATATGGATAAATATCCATCATTGAGTAGGATTTTCATTTTATGGGTCCAAATTTACATACATTGAAAATATAAAATTGAAATTAAAATTAGGTCTGTGTATTTCTAACAGCAAAAATGGGAGAGAAATCAAAGCTATTAACTTTTAAAATCTGAAGATAGAAAAACGTCAATTAAATCATTCACAATCACTTTGATAGCCAAATATATTTGCAATCATATACAGTGATTGGCAATGAACAAATAAGATAAATAACTTAAACATACCACAGTATCATCTCAATAGCCTCCACAAGCAGGTGGAAGAGGAAGAGTTATGAAAGTTAACAACGTTTCCATGGTCTAGTTCCAGTATCTAAGTTTCAGATAGAATAAAACATCAAAATCGAGTGTTTATCTTCGGTATAAATGTTGCTAAATGTAGTATTTGATCAATATAGTAGTCAATCCCAGACTATTATACATGATATAATAATGTGGAACTATAACTAGAGGACAAATAGAGATGAGTCGCCCCAATTTCACATTCAATACTGTGTGGTCCTAAATTTTATCAACCTTATGAACATTTCTCCTTCTATCTTGTATATGTACGTATACTAATATCAAATATATAGCTTTTAATAATACCTATAGTCTAATAGATTAGTAATTTGTTATTGTGGTGAATGTAAAAAGAAAATTCTTGTAACGATGTATATTATTGCAGCAAATAAATGAATAGATAGATTTTGAGTTCTAAAAAAACGACAGAATTATGCACATCCATGTTTAATTTTGTACAAATCTGACATTATTAGTATAGATATTGATAATTCCTCAAACTACACAAATCCACAATCTACGTATCTCTTATCATAAAAAATGCACCCCAAAATTCATGAATTTTGTTAAGTCCATTTTAAAATATTACCTCATGAATTAAGTATACCTTAATTAATATATATAATATATAACTACTCTAATGTACCAGATTAATTATCACATAAGTATTTGGCAACAAATCCTTATGTAGTATAGCATTAGAGACATATTAAGAAATAAATTATTTTAACTCTTCCATACCTAGCATAAACAAGGTCACCAAGGACGTGCTACTTAATGATTTAATTATTTTCTGAAAATACATGCCCTTATTCACTATATAACAACAATTTGTTGTCAGGCACACAAAGATATATAACAAGAGTCCTTAGACGGAATCTAGACCATTTTTCAGTTAGAGTTATATACTAATAAAGGTAACAGCTTAAAGTTTATTATGAGAAATATTAGGCCAGAGTCAACATCAATGAAACTCTTGAAGAGTATGAAGAGAAAGTCCATTGTCACCACTAATACTAAAGACAAAAGGTCTACGAGTCTAGGAAAATAAATTTTGTATTCAAGTGCTACCCGAATTGAGCAATATATCTGAAAAAGCCCATCACAATGCGACTAGCACGTTTGATACTTATAACTCATCAGATATCTCAATGTACAAGTGAAAAGAAAACTTCCTTTGTAATGACAGATTGGCATGTCTTTGGATTCAAATATAGACTCCGATATTGATATTGACAATTGCAGCAGGAAATACCTCATTACAGATTCCAATATCACTTTGCTGCATTTGTCTGCCTTTGGGGTCATCATGTTAACACTATCATATTACAGTATAGCCGAGTGGCCTAGTATATCCTCTTACATATATGGGTGTTGAGCACTCACAGCACATATTATATTTTCTGATTTGAGTATCATCTAAGTATATAATTACTGGGAAAGCATACTTTCAGTTTATGAGGTATCTCATTCACTATCTCTTACAGCGGGTACCCCTACACAATTTCACACACTTTAGTTCAAGTAGATGTACATCAAGTACCTAGACCTCAAGAGGTATCTGCATCCGTGCCATCCACTGTACTACCAGTTTCAGAAGCATATTTTTCAGCCATACAATAGACCTCCTCCTCTTTCTTTGAATCATCTATAGGTCACCCAGGTCTTAAAGAAGAAACAGCCTTCTATGGCTGCCCCCGCCATCCAACAGGCACATGCACAATAATCCCCTGAACAATGTGAGATGCAACAAAATAAGTACCTAACCAAAGAAGGAGCATGAAAACTTACTGTTGCCAGTCATCAAGTTGTAGATTTGAAACATCAATCTGATAGGAAGACTCCAACTTTCCTTCAATAACTGAAGTGCCTCTACAGACAGACTATGGCATCTACACTGCCTCATCCTTCCGCTGGTTTTCTTTAGTTCGTGAATAGTCCTACGTCTTAGTTTGTGGGGAGGCCACCGCATAATTTTGGAATAACAGCACTACATAAAGGCAGTGCAAATAATAACCTTCTATATCATTAAAGGAAGTTTGAAACCAATTCAGCTTCCAAACGTTGATCAGTTGAGTCAGTGAAGCAACTTGGGGTACAATTTACCTGTGACTCAAAAATAAGTGTCAGACAAAAAAATAGATGGTGACATCTCCAATACTTGAGAGAGCTTGGAAGGCGTTGTGTCTGACAATAGCCTCATATCTGCATCATCCAGTGTTCATATGCCAATAGACTATGCCAAAGTCTGGCCACCGCAGCACTACTTGTGACAGAAGATAGTTAAAAGGGGAAGGTGAATAATAACAGCAAGTCCAATATACCTTTCCACATGGTAGAATCGATAATAGCGTCAAATTAAATACAACTGAAGATGCCTGCAGTTCATCATTACAAAGGAACTTGGATGATCTAAATGATATAAATGCAGATCTAGTAAACATCAAAAAAATTCTGTTGAGCATTTTACTTACCCCCATTTAAGAAGAGGTGTAAGGTGATGACTGCAAGAGAATAACCCTATGTTCTTCTAAGTAACCTTAAAAATTAGAACAGATATATTCAGTAACATTAATTGATATTACGAAACGAAACTTAATGCTAGCTTTTGAATGCACAGTATATGCCAGATTTTCTGGAAATTGCATACACCGAAGTAAAAGTTATCCACGTCTTAAATTGTCTTAAGAAATACATCACAAGGCCATTGGTTATTATTAATTGCTATCCTAGTATGGATATAAAAAAAAGGAGGGGGTGGTGAATAGTATTTCAAAACTGCCTTGGGCTCTGTATGGAGATGTAAATATACAACCAACATAACTATGGTAGAAAATAATAATAAATAAAGACCACTATTGTTGAAAATTAATCTACTAAATATTATTTACTTCAGTATATAAGAATATAACTAATAATAATATACTTTATAAGCAATAGATAGGTTAATGTAGATATAGTAAAGTATGAGGGAGTATGTAATAGGCAATTGTCATTCAACCATGAAGATATTGAGATTCTTAGATACTATTGGAATGATAGAGCTAACAACTCTTGTGTTATTGTAGAAGTATATCAAGGTCCTGCATATAAGATTTCCAACTATCTTATTTTATTTTTCACATTTATACTTTAGAAAAGCATCCCAGACAGTCTATTTCAATATAACTGGATTAAGTATTCTATCTTAATATAAAATAATTAAAAGAACTCAACCACACCATTTGTATTAAATGCTAATCACTTCAGGTTAAAACCAATTATTCTAACACCAACTATCGCATAATTTGAAAAATATTAATAAACACCCTAAATGACATGATACCAGTAGTTATTTTATTTTCATTTTATTTTCATAGATAAAGACTTCAGGCCTATCGTAGCTATTGTTAAAACTACATAATCACACGAAATTAAAATCAAACTATTTGATCATAATTACATCCTATATATGATAACGAAAAAAATACAAATAGAAAATATTCAACAGAGTTGTCTTATATGATTCTTAAACAATATCCACAACAAGGTCACCAGCTCCAAGTTCCTCTCCAATCGCGCATGTAACACGATTGACCACACCGTCAACAGGTGCCGATACAACGGTCTACAAAGAAAAGGCAACAATAGGTTAATTATAGTGGTTCTTTTTATATTTGAATACATAGTGTTGTTTATAAAATATTATCAATATATGTATAATGTTTTTGGTTAATTTAAATATACTTCTATGTACTTCATATATAGGAGTAGGAAAGAAAGATCAACATAATCATAATTGATGAAATACGTAAATAAATGTAAGTCAAAGAGGTGGAGAGTAAATAATAAATCAAATTCCTTCATAATTTACAGTCAATAAATGTACTAGTGCTACTAGTAGGTATGCACCATTACTGACTGAAGTAGAACAAAAAAAAAAAAAACTCAAATTACTGAAGGGATAGGTCAGGATGATGCACGACACTTGCCAAGTATAGCTACATATGCAACACAGAAAAAGTAACCACTACACAGGCTGAAACTGACAGAAAATTCATAAAAAAAAAAAGTGAAACAAAGAACAAAACAAAACAAAACAGAGGGAGTATGTTGCTTACCTCCATTTTCATAGCCGACATGACTACCAATGGGTCACCCTTTTTAACTTTATCTCCTACCTTGACCTTCAAGCCAATGATCGCTCCAGGCATAGGTGCACCTACGCTACCCATTCGCAGTTTATCTGCCTTGTCTTTGATCTTTAGCCCTAAGGACTATAGGAGTCATACCATAATGTTATTATTAAGCTGTTATTAGCTATTATGTTTTAAGGTTTGGTCTGGTCTTAAGATAAGCTTTTTCTATTATCCAACAAATAATTCCTGACTCAACAAACCTTAGTGTATCGAGGTAGGATTACTTATAATAATACTTTATGCAACATCACTGTTAAACCACAATATATTTATGTGTATATTATGTATGTATAACCAAAGGTTCTGTGTGTAACGTTGACAACTAAATCCTATACATTTTCCATTACAATTTAATAGTAACCCTAAAAGAAAAAAAAAGGGATAAGAATGGAAGGATAATCCAAACGTACAAAATAGGTCCATGATAAACACATAAGATTGATACATATCCATGAAAAATAAATTATACACGAGACTGTCTATTAAGAATACCAATTATTGTAAAGGCTTTTATACATGCTCTTCTGAAATATATTTTGTTTAGTTTAGTCATCATGTTTCATTTTTTTAATAGCTAGACTAGTAAGTAACTTTATTTTGTTATTAATGTGTAAAATATGGATATTGAAAAATTGTAAGTAAAAGGTTCATAGGTAGAGAAAGAAAGATGAATAAAAAAAAGAAAAAGAGAAAAAGCGACATTCATATCACACAAACATAAATAGAGAAATAAAGAAGTTAAAAGTTGACAATAATAAACACACTTTTGTACATGTACAACTATAATGTAAATATATTACATGTAGTACACACCTTTGCAGCGGCCTTATCTTGAACATAAATAGAGCGAGGTTGTCCGTTCATTTCATAAAACAGCTCTCTGAATCCAGAAGAATCAACACTACCTTTGGCTTGGTAGGTGACATGCAGTGTCTTACCTGCACAGAATATACCGATATAAATAGAAATATTACCTTACATACATGGTGTGGTTACAGTTTACAGCCTTTGGCTATGTAATAGAAATTATCAATTTAAATATTTTCTGTCTGAAGGTTGATTGGAAAAGCCCAGCTATTATAGCATTCGTTCGTATAATTTCATTTTATTGCAAACTATACAAACAAGAGGGCAATCGAAATAATGTGTACGTAGGTTAGGTCGAAGCAGAAAAAAGAAAAAAAAAGAAAAAAAGAAAGAAAGAAAAACAAACCCTTTTCAATATCAACATGTAACACCTCTCCAAGGTCCATTCCACAGAAGTAAGTATGGGTAGGGAGGAAAGAGACCTTGCCATAAGTCTCAATAAAGGAAAGATATTCTTTTGTTACTTTAGGGTACATAATGTAGTTCATAACGTCAGTGTCCTTGATATCACGGGAAGGGAATAGTGTTTTTAATGCTTTATAGGCTTCGTCGAAGTCGCATGGTTCCATGGATGCTCCAGGACGCCCTGTGATAATAGGCGCATTCTTGATAATCTGTGGAGATGCACATGTTAATAAAACAAAGAAAAGAAAAAACAGTGAGAGATAGAGACCAAAAAAAAAGAAGAAAAAAAAGAAAAGAGAACGGGAAACAGAGAGCGAGCAGGAGAGTAAGAGAACAAATTTTTTGGCATAGGTATTTCTGAACATAGAAAGCTGATTATGAAATTAATATACCAACGAGTATTTAGGGAAATATATATACATAATAAATACACGTATACACGCACATGCATATATATATAGAGTATGAAAGCTTGACAACAAGTAATGATACATGCATATGATTGGAGTGAAAGAGGGAAATAAAAAGCTACGGATAAAATGTGAAAGAGAAAACAAAGAGCACTCTAACATTATATATATATGTTGAGGATAAAACAACATGTTAATAGTTCTTACTCTTCCACGAAGTGTTTCAGGGAACCCACCAGGAGGCTCGCCAAGGTATCCCTATGCATGAAAGAAATCAAACGATCAATATGCTTATGTTTATGTTTACATGTTGTGTTATAGTGAGAAAATCACCACTTTATGTTCATTCATTACTGGTATATAGCATCCTTATTCTCTAATTATTTCGGTCAAAAAAAAAAAACACACTTGATTTCATTATTATTGATAATTGCTGTATGTATATGTGCATAGTATAATAAAATACACTAAATACAATTTGAATTACTGTTATATATACATAGCATAGTATATTACACAGCATAAACAAATTATCAACCTGCATATACTCCACCACGGAGTTAGGTAGAGACAGTTCGGCTGCTCTTTCAACAAGTGATTCACCGTTTAAATTATTTTGCACCATGAACTGGGCCAGATCTCCTACCACCTGATGATTATATTATTTTAGTACACAACGTAGGCATTGATGCTGTCATAGAATAAATAGAGAGCATACAGACAGTAATATATCATGTTATTTAAATATAATAAATATAATAAATGAAAGCTATTGAAGAGTAGTATTTAACAGAGTAGAGGTAAAGGAAATCATGAAGGTAAGTTAGTAAGTATTAAAATAAACAAACAAAGAATATAAATATATAGTAGAAAATTTAACGTACGTATCAACTCTGAAAGCAAATGTAATGTGTACGTATCAAAGTGAATAAGATTATTAAGTACATATAATTGTAAATAGAGGTTATATTGGAAAACAAACAAACATAAAAAAAATCCGTAAATATATAACATAGCCATACCTTAGAGCTAGGAGTGACTTTGGGAATGTCGCCAAACACCTGATTGGCTTCTTTATAGGCACGCGTGATTTCCTTCCACTTATGAGCCAGACCTAGACTAAAGGCCTGGAAATGTAGATTGGTGTATTGTCCACCTATAGAAAGAGAGGTAAGATACAAGGTGAGGACGGGTAACATATAGGTCATAAGGGGACTGTATACTAACTGAATATTGGTATTTTAGAATTAATGTGAGAGATTTGTCATGTTAGATACAAAAAAACACATTCAGAATAAAATGGAAACAATATGAAATTGAATATGAAAAAAAAGACTGAAAAAATAAGGTGTACAAGATGTTTATCAATAGTACTAATTATAATAGCAAGAGTAATATCTGCTTGTACCTTCTAGTGGAAAAAAATATGAAATATATTCCTATGTATAATTGTATACTGTTGTATGTATTGTATAATCTCTCATTTATATAGAAATATGTATTTGCATGAATATTCCATACTACTCATATAGATATAGTGCAACTATATATTGCAGTGTCCTAAAATTATAATGATTAACCGAACCGGACCGAACCGGACTTGCACATAGCGTAGTTTCAGTCGTTCAGCTCTATAGCTCGAAAATCTATCTTATTTTCCTATATAGAATTCTATTAAACTAACTGTCATTTATGCATATCAATGTATCATGCTTGATACATACTTAAATATATTATTATGGACACGTGTTTGTAGTGGATTGAATAGTATATAAGGGCGTATGCAATACGGCTGTACCTGGGATCTCATGGGAATACACATCAGCACTTCCTGTCTTCATAGCGGTGGTAGCTTCAAAAGGTGCGTACTGGCCACGAATCTAGCAGGTTGATGACAGTCAGTTGGTTATATTAAATACCGATCTTGACCAGAGCCAATATATATATACTTATTGCATTACATTACACCCACCCAAATACCCATTGGTCCATCAATGTTTACTTTTAGTCTTAATCTTTATTATCCAATCACATCTCTCTCTTTATTTCAATGATTATTCCATTTAGCTATTAACTTTCCCGATGTATAAGAGTTAATAAGCCAAAGTAACAATATATCTCCAATCTAACTCAGTCACTACCTTGCATAAAGGAACCACTATTTGCAGGTCAGCTAATATATGGTATTCTATACAATCATTTTTTATTGGAATAGGAGTGAGATATATTGACCACATTTACACACACATATCAACCGCAAGAACATACACGCACTTACCTGCTCCCAGTATTGGGCAATGTTTGAAATACCCTGGAGATCCAGCTTGGTGTCCAAGGGAGTATTCTGCAGGGCAGCCACTAGGGCCCCCATACTAGGTTGACTGGTCATACCGGACATACTATCTACCGCAACATCTACTACATCTACACCAGCATACGCGGCCTCAAGCATAGAAGCCACACCTGTACAACATATGTAGTATAGAGGGTGGGCGGAAAGATGGGAATGTTAGAGGTCTAGGCTGTTTCTTCTTATTTGTAAAGTTCGGTTTCTGTTGTTAACTAGATGTGAAATATGAAAGAATGACTTGGGAAAAAGACTGGTTAAGAGGGAATATAAAGAGAGAAAGAAAGAGTGATACGTACCTGCACAATTAAGTGAATATATAATAGTAATAGAAATAAGATTAAGAATAATAAGAATAGTAATAACCTCAACAACACTAATAATAGTAGTAATAATAGGCAAATACAGAAGTTAGGAAAAAATGGGTTTCAACCTATCCAAACAGGTTACCAAATATTTAGACAGGTAAGACATACAAACAATTCCTGACTAGTATTACTACTTCATTGTCACAACAAGTAGCTAGTAGGTCTTAATAATATATATGATATGGGTTGGACTAGAAATGCTCAAAAATAATGCCAGCCTTTGCAGATAGAAAAAGCATCGGTATTAATTAATGGTCAAACCGAACGTAGTTCCTTATTCTGTACTACACCAAAAAATTCTATTGGCCATGCTATGTAGTTAAGAGAATTGGGTTACCCAATTGGAGGTAGTAAACTACTACTATTACTACTACTACCATTACAGGACAATACGTACCATTGCCGGCGGTATCGTGGGTGTGTACGTGTATGGGCATGTCGGGGAATTCACGGCGTAGAGCTGTAAACAACTGTCTGGCAGCTCGTGGCTTAAGCACTCCGGCCATATCCTTGACACATAACACATGACATCCAGCTCGTTGTAGATCAGTGGCCAGTTGAAGGTAGTAGTCAAGATTATACTTGGTGCGATTGGGGTCTGAGTAGTGAATTACAGTAAGTAAAGTGAGTGAGAGAATAAAGAAAATATATGGAATAGCATAGTAAAAAGGGAGGATAGAGGAGATGGGTTTGGATAAAGATATTAAAATATAGGAAAAAAAAAAGTAACTATAATAAAACTCTTCTAGAGTAGGCAAAAGCAAAGACAAAGAAGAAAAAAAAATAAACAAAACCAAACAAATAAACAATACACAGAACAAGATGAAAGGAAAAAGACATACCCGAGACATCACCAGTGTAGCACATCGTTCCTTCCACTACACCTCCAGCGGCGCCTGCAGCATCGATACCAAGTTGGAGATTAGGAAGGTAGTTGAGACTGTCAAACACACGGAAGACATCCTGGGGGCGGGGGAGGGGGCACAGGGTATGCATTGTTATATGGTGCATATGTGTATTGATTCTTGGTTCTGCACCTCTGTACCATTTATGTACTTGTTTGCATTATGTAAAATTATGTAGACCAATAAAGTACACATGTTAAAAGTGTACTTTAATATAGTCTAGAGATTGGTCTAATATGAGGTTCTATACCTTATAAGGGGTAGTATTAAACGTATTTGACCATACAAACAGCCCAGAAGCACCTATTACAATTACTACATCTATTTACCGATTGTTTTCGTATTGCAAAAGAGGTTTCTATTGACCATAAGTCATGCAACAACCATATTATGGTAAACAATTTCCCCCTCTACTTTAAAACTATATTGTTTAAGAACAAGTGTACGTAACCTTATAACAATCTTTTAGCTACTATATAGAGGTGCTTAAACGTTTATCATGTCACATTCTCCAATATATATATATATATAATATACTAGTACGTATACAATAATAGATGTGCCTTATATTTATACATACATTTAGTAGAGCCATCAACACTACAGACAGTACATACCATTCCATGTTCTACAGCCATAGCACAGAACTTGTGGACAACGTTATCAGGGTAACTAGTGTAGCCAACGGCGTTGGCACCACGTAGAAGCATCTATATATACATATATACATAGGATATTATAGTGTATAGTATATTAATATATGCACGGGGTATAGCAATGGGCCAGATAGAATAACTGGAAATAGCAATCTTCAAATGCTTAGTAAAAGAAACGGATAACAACATCTGGTATATTGCCAAAGAATGAAAATAATTCATAAGCCACACTAAATGACATATATGATAGTTATGTAGTTATTCCACATGTAGTTGACCATTGGTCAGTAAACATTTATTGTTAACCGATTGGATGCCCACATTAAAAGGAAATCTATCAATTTCCATAAAAAACAACTAAAGGTTTCTTTATTTTTCTTCAATGCAGTTTATCACTTTAATCTTATTGGCTAGCTAATTAAAGAATGTAAATAATAATACACGATAACGGAGGCGTGAACTAATCACATATTATTGGGGTTATTTATAAAAACTACCAAAACATAAAATACAGGTTACAATAAGATGAATACAATAAGATATATATCGTATAATATAACACGATTGCAGGCCGTGTTTCCCATTATTAGACGATTTATTGAATAAGAGAACCAGAAAGTTAGTTAGCTTATTATATTATTATACCATTATACTAATATCCTATGATAGCCATGTTTTTAAATTTGAAATTACGAAGATCAGAAGATGTCAAAGTAGTTCATGACAAGAAGTTATTGTAGAAACATTGGGTACAATTATATACAATGTGCCATAGAAGAATACGACAGGACATGAGGACATGATAAAATACACATAAATATACATTATTAAAGTGTATAAATAAGCAAACACACTACCGTAGACTTCACCAATTCACTAATTTCTTAATAAATCCACAGACCAACACACCTGAAAGGGAATATTAGGAATAGCCTCGCGGAGTTGATCTAGACGTTCCCAGGGACATTCACGGAGGAAGCGTAGGGCCACATCGTAGGTTGCACCACCCCAGTTTTCCAAGCTAACGGTAGGTGTATATATATAGCCCGTTAGGATTCACGTTATCTGATTTATCTAGGAATATTAAATTGTCTTCTGCTGTCGCGTTTTCTACTTATCCTCTTCCCATGTTTGACTTTAAGATTATATATAGTAGCAAATAACATATATATATATATATACCTGTGTGGGTTTTTTATAAAGAGAAGCAAATACTATTCAATACTATATAATGATTTTTATGCTTAAATCATACATACATACAGATAGCAATATGGAATCCTAGTGGATATATGATAGATTAAAGACCGTTTAGAACCCTATAGACTCCTACTATAAGATAATATGAAAGTATACTAGCAACAACATGTGTGAGATTACACATATTAACCTATAGCAGTTATGTAGGGTCTGAGCAGTGTAGGGCGCTATCTTCACAAGGTCACGCGTACGTACACGAGTGGCTAGTAGTGATTGGTGGGCATCTCGCATGGTGGTATCTAAAAATAGAATCCAATTAAAACAAGAGAAGGGGAATAGATGTTTATTAGGATTGGACTGTATGGAGATAGACGGATGTGACTGTATATATGTATGTGTAGCGACATAGATACAGTATTCTTTGATAATAATGTAAAGGTATGTATGCACAAAACTATATAGGAGAATACCTCGTTAATCCAAAAAAGACTATATTATAAGCTAACTTGGCCTAAGGAAATACACCCGTCCTTAAAACACTCATAATACACATAAATACATACAAACACATATATAATTATGACATATATACATACAACTACATTCAAACATAACAAAAAACACAAACAGCTAGTCCAAATAATATGTATATATACATACACATAAACCTAAATAATAAACAATATAACCATACATATATACATACATGCACACACATACATAATGTAGTCTATACTTGTAATTAATAAAACTTTGTGCTCGCACACAAAACCTAAATAATAAACAATATAACCATTATATATACAAACACATGATATCATATCTACATGCATATGTACACATATATTATGTAGTCTATACCTGTAATTAATACATTTTTCTGTGCACGCACATGGCGGGCAAACTCTTCGGGGCCGTCTCTTTTAAGGATTTCCCTGAGTCCCGTTGGAGGTTTAGAACCTAAAGAAATGCTTGGAACAACAGGGTGATACTTGGTGGGCTTATTTTGCGTGCCAAGAGGTGTAAGGGGTCCTGTGAATATTGGGAAAAATCGTAAATGTATGATAGGTGTGGATATAGTATAGAGTATAATATATAGTATATAGTGTATAGTATGGTAAGTGTAGGAGTGTAAGTATAGTATCATTTGTTTGGCCGTCGTTATAACACTACATAATGTCAGTGTGTTGCGTCATCTTATATATATATCAAGTATATATATTTTTTGTGTGTAAGTATGTCGGTGTTGTTGTTTGAAGTATGTGTGCTAATTTATAAAATGTACTTTGCTTGCATGAGTTTATGATAGGCAACATGAACTATAATGGGGTTATATAATTGGGTACTGGGGAGTGAATGTAAGTGTACAAGTACCAATGGCAATACATATTTATTATAATAAACCAATGAGTATCAACCACGTCATCCAATAATAATGCATCATACATACTCGAGTTGGTTTTATGGCACAAGATTACGTAGGCTTTAGTATTAATATCTTACATGTAACTATATATACATATTAGAATGAAAATATGTCGTCTAGATGATGGATTAAAATGGATACCAATACTAATACTAATAAGTGATTGCACATATATCAGGCGAAAATTGCGTAAGCCAATCATATCACATGCATATAATTAATATCATATACATGAATGTAATAACATCACCAAATATGCTAATATTATATATATATATATATATATTACATAGTCATATACCTATACCTATATCTATACCTGTAACTATACATATATCTTCTATGGGAAGGTATGAGCACATAATAATACAAAACGCATAGAGAAATATACCATTCGAATTGACTTCCGATAAGTAGTACAATAGCTTTTGCGCCCTATTCTTACTACCAGTAATGCGGAATAGTTCAGGTTGATCGTCCATAAACCTAAGGGTGATTGGTGCATTGGGGAGGAGGGTGAAGAATAGCAGGGTTACCATTGGAAATGTTATAACTGCAGAATTAGAAAATAAAACACATCATTTAGATTGAACAATCACCTTACAGATTCATAGATATGTTTAAGCATGTTTAGTGTAATTTATATCTAATTAGGAGATAAGTAATGCAGGACGATTGGGGTAGAGATTGGCAGTGAAGGTAGGGTAAAAATAAACAAATAAATAAATACAATAAAGAAACAAGATAAAGAAAGAATGTAATTTCAACTAAAGAGGAACTAAAAAAAACCAATATCGTCTATATCCTAGCAACATACTTGCATATTGCCTATTTATAGGGAAATAAGGCAAGTTATTTATTGGTAGAATATCACGATTATCACATAATTGGGTGATTGCTAGGAATTATACCTAACTATGTAAACACAATTATAACTATATGCGAGCATATGCTGATAGACCTTATTTGACGTTTTGTATACTGTTTGATTGGGTATATATGCGTACACACACGTACACGTACACGTCTATATTCATATGTTTAATTTCACTCGCAAAGGACACAGAGGTTTGTTTTTATTCACACATTTTAAGTATAGTATGCTATAGTAGGATATACTACAGTATAGTAAGCTAGTGTGGGGTATATAAAATAGTAAGTATAGTACTACAGTAGGATATAGTATGATGTAGTAGGATATAATGGTATAGTAAGATATATATATATGTCCACACAGTACCTGGTAGTGACTTGGCCATCAAGGAAGACAGGGTGTTTAAGTACATTCATAAGGAAGGGAATATTAGTCTTGACACCACGTACACGGAACTCTTTCAATGATCGAATTAACTTGTGGGCAGCCATCTCATGCGTCAACGCACGACCTGAGGTTAAAACGCATAGGGCAGAGGAGGGGGAGAAAAAGGAGGAGGAAGAGGAGGGGAAATATTGGATTGGTAAAAAATAAAATACGAAATAGGTGGTGTGACGTAACGTACTACCTAAACACTATACTCCCGTTGGTTAATACAACTGTTCAATGATGTATAGATAATAACCAAGATTAATAAAAGATAGCAATAACATGCTACATACCCGTGATCTTAACCAATAGTGAGTCATAATATGGACTAATCTTGGCACCAGCAAATCCTGATCCAGCATCTAGACGGATACCCATTCCCTCGCCCGTACGGAACACTTCAAGTCTAAGTATAAATCAACAATCAAAATCCATTATAAAGGTAAGTAGGTATATATATGTCTTCGATAAAAGTTAAAGTCAGATGCGGTGGTCAGGGGGATAGCAGTAAACTAAAAACATACACCCACAAAACATAGAATAATGCTGCGCCAACACAAATTATCCTTAAGTAAAATGCATGTATACAATGGAGTACTATAGCAAAAAGAAAGATGTACCAGATTATATTAAAGTACAGATAGTCAATGACACGTCCTTCCAGTTACATGCAATTACAAATACAACATATTCAAAGGAATTTTAGTAATAGTTATCTAGCTAATTAATGCTGGGTTCTGAAGTATTCTCTCTATATATAATGCTATATTTGGAGAGTATAAAAAGGTTCTATCTGAGACAGGTTGAGGACTCTTGATTCTGCAGTGATACTAAATAAAAACCATACAGCTTTTAATCTAAATTCTCTGTTTGCAATAGTCGACCACCACCCTGAAGATGAGTAATATAATAACTACATAGGCTGAAATTGACAGGTTTGCTTATACTTACACTCTATTCATATTATGCGAATGCTTTTAAACAGACGAGGAGAGAAAAGGAAAGAGACTGTACCTGCCAGTGTCTGGCTGGAAGTTGTTCAATGGATCTTCAGTGGTAACTCGACATTGAATAGCAGCACCTACAATAAACCCATAGTTACAAGGTAAGAACGTCGCATATCAAACCAATAGGTTCATATATTGCTAATTATAAACCATATATGTACCAGTACCAGTTGATTATCTTTTTTCTGATAATGTGCGTGATCCGGTGGGACATTAAATAGATAGATAATGAACACAATCGCAGTATGGTTACTGTCTTATATATTATACATATAATGTAATTAACAGTATTTTTACAGCATATATCTAATACATACAAGCCTTTTCATATGTATTTGATGAGTTCTGAAAAAGTCAATATTTATTGCCTTACATGGGTTAGCATTAAATATGCCCGGCTCACAATTGTAAGATGAGAATTACATAAAGGAAAAAAGGCTTTATTTGGAACAACTGCAGACAACAAGAAGACGAACCTGTCACAAACAAAACCCTTTCATATTTTCTAAATGTAGCATACTATATACTATATATATATATATAGAGAGATAGATTACTTGATAGGGATAAAACCACCACACCAATGAAGGAAAGGAAAAGGAAGGCATGAAAGCAAAGAGTTAGAGGGACGTCGTTTTAATCATACTATCACACACCTAGTAATTTGATGTCAGCTTGGGCTAGGCCAAGATCATTGAGGGTGGCACCTGATGCGATCTTGATCTGTGATTGAACTATATCCACACCTGTGACTTCTTCTGTAACCGTGTGTTCTACCTGTTATAATAGAGACATGGAGAGAGAGGGAACAATAGAGTATAAGACTATGACATAAACTGGTGTGGCGGGGGAGGGTAGGTGAAGATGACCATTGAAGCATAGGAGGAAAGGACGTGCAATGAGGTAAATGAGAGAAAGATGGACCAATATAGATGCAAATATGAGTTGATTAACATAGATAGAGAAAGAAATAGATAGATAGATTGTAGATATAAGCGAACATTATACAATCACACAAAGAGATAGTGCCTACTCCCTGGCAATAAAGTCACAAAAACCATTTTATATAATATATATCACACCAACACACCTGCAGTCTTGCATTAACTTCTATAAAATAGTATTTCCCGTCAGTATCAACTAGGAATTCCACGGTGCCTGCGTTGCAATAGCCAGCTACAGTGCACAGCTTCACAGCATCTTGAGTCAATGCGGCTCTTACACTCTCGTCAAGGTTGGGAGCTGGTGCCAGTTCTACCACCTACACCCATAGGGTTAGCATCAGTATTTTAGTGCTACTATAGGGTATATTGTATTATTATAGTATTATAGTGTGCATTATATCATGCACCATATTATTAGTGTTAGTGTTAGAGATAAACGGCTTTATGTATTGGGTTGCTATTACTTACTATATTTTAAAAAACCAATAGGAATGCTTCTTTAAATGTTCTTCCTTATAGCTCCATGCTTATAGGTTTGTGCTATGCAATCAAATTGTAGCATATTAAAGTATTGAAATATTGCATTTTTTAATATTATTTTATTTTATGTTACATATTAAATTTTCTAATTTCTAGCGCACATGTTATATTTAACGCTATCTAATTCAAGTGTATAGCTTCAGATGTGGATAGGTGGTGACTTTTTGATTAGGTCTATTAATTACTTGTCCATCTAACCAACTTATAATATATAGTATGATGCTTGCCCATACAGACAAATAGCCATTTAGACACTCTTCCATTCTCTCTACTTTCAAGTTAAACTGATATTTACACATATATACATTTATACAGCCTAACCATCATATCCCTTCTAACACTATCTGGTGGACATCCACACTAAACTAGCTTTATAATACAACGCTTATCGCATCAGCATACCAACACTCCTTGCACATACTACCATATGAAACAGCTTTATATTTTTAGATATTTTATATTTGTATTTTACAAGCATAATAATTGCTGTATTTTTGAAATATAATTTTATATACAATTAGGATATAATATAAATATTTGACTTTCTCAGGTAGACACACACACACGTACCCTGTACATACTACCATACAATCCAGTTTCCACTAAGCACTATTTATACAAACACATAGAGACAAATAAAACTACACAACCGACCTTTTGATGACGGCGTTGCACAGAGCAGTCTCTCTCGAACAAATGAACTACATCACCTGTACCATCTCCCAATATCTGAACTTCAATGTGTCTAGGCCGCTTGATATACCGCTCTATAAAAACAGAACCATTGCCAAAAGCCTGTAGAATTTGCATTAATATCAGCATGATTTTATAATTTTAAATCTTTAATAAAAGATCAGTGTAATATACCCAAGAATGGTAGTATACTTATCAATAACTCCAGTTAAAGTATTACTATTTGCTAGTAATAGGTATCGTCTAAAAGTAGAGTTTAACGGCGTAGTAATAGAACACATACAAACACACACATATATATACATCAATAACAGGTTAGCATACTGTTTATGCCAAACCAAAGCATAATACATACTATTAAAATCGCAAATGAAAAACTATTATTAAAGATATGCTATCTTTAAGCCATTGTTGTTGTAAAAAGGTATGAACCACATGCATACGAAGTGCATAACAAATCCAGCATACCAGTAGCATAAAACAGCCTCTTTCCAGCACCCCCCCTCCCCACCATCAACAAGACCAGTGAACGTACCGCAAGAGCCTCAGATGTAGCACGCTCATAACCCTCAGCCAGCTCAGTCTCTGAATTAACCACTCGCATGCCTCTTCCACCGCCTCCATAGGCGGCCTTGAAAATCAGTGGATACCCGTGTGTATCTGCAAACTTTTTGGCGGTGGTGAAGTCGGATACAGGCCCGTCTGTGCCTGGTACAACGGGTACACCAGCCTGAATGGCCAGGGCTCGCGCTTCGGTTTTGTTGCCCATACGGTCAACCTATATGTTTATATATTTGTTTGTGTTTTTGTGTTAGTATATTTTTTGAAAAGGCGTATATCTATACATATTTACTCTGTGTAAAAAGTAGCTTTTAAGTAAGTTGATATAGATTTGTTTTTGTTATCAATACAATCGAGTTGAATGAGTAAATGAACAGGTAGGGAGTAAGGAAAGGAACGAATAAATAGAAAATAAATAGATAGAGAAAGAAAGACAAAGAGAAAGCAGAGTATACCATACGATAACTACCAGGAATAATATAAAAAGTGTTGACCACGATCCATTTGTTTTCACAATAAAAAGGTAGTTTTAAATGTAAATAAAAAGAATAACCAGTATCACGTAGAGAGAACGATAAATATATCTCAATAAAACATGCAAAACGCATAACGAAAGTATACACAGTTATCTCTGATAAGTGTCTGACTTAAATAATAATAAAAAAGAGGATGACAGAATACAAAAGCTGTAAATATATACAATCAATAGATTGTTTTAAAAAGTGGAGTTCAAAAAAAAAAAAACTTTAACAAATTCAAATTCAAAACATACCACAGCAGGAGCAGGCCCCACAAATGTTATATTATTATTGTAGCAAGCTTGGGCAAAATCGGCTCTCTCAGACAAAAAGCCATAACCAGGATGTATTCCATCAGCCTGTGGAAGGCCAAGTATAAGCCATTCAATGTGCAGTAGGCAGTTATCATATGACAGTAAAATGGAGAGTAGATTTGGGTTCGGTACTTTGGCTTAGTATTTTGAAATTAATTAAGACAAGATCTATATATGTGTACAATGATGTAGGGACACACATATATGCAATAGATCTGCCCTCGTAACTAACCAGTTATAAAAGCTGATAAAAAATAATAAGAAATCGTTCAAGATGAAAAGTAGCGGGCTTATATTAATTTTAGACTGTCAGTACAAATGCAAGATGTGTGACTTGGTTGATGGGACAATGTAAGTATGTGTATTTTTTAAGGAAGAATAAATTATTGTATTTTTAGACCATATGTAATGACAGTTTCATAATTGTCGTCCAACAATATGGATTTCCATTCACTCCCTGTATATTTTCCATAAAAAAAGCTTTAAAACACTACATAATTAGAGGCTATTTTCTACGCGCCTATAGCAATTAGTTTCTATGTCTCTATGCCACTCAATCTTATTTACCCATCCTTGACAGATAATTTAGTAATAATAGTTATTCTCAACTATAGAAAAAGTAAAACGTTCACAGACATATGCTGATATTAACTTAGGCATATTTTTCTAAACCGTTTCAATGTAATGAAATACAGCATTGAAAAGTTTATAAAAATTACAGTGTCCGTGCTACATTCTGTACTATATTACCAGCAGCATGCAGTTATTAGGACGCCAGTACTTGCTGAAAAAACCACAAAAAAAGGAACATTAACATGAGAATGTTGATCTCTCTGATATCCTTTTTTAGAAGAATAACAATACAGTAATATAAAATAATAGCGTGACATTATTATAGAGCCGTTAGTTAGTAATATGGCGCGATGTGCTTACCCCATGTTCTTTGGCAACACGAATAATCTCCTCGATATTAAGATAAGCATCTACAGGCTTCTTTCCCACACCAATTAAATAAGATTCATCGGATTTTTGTCGGTGCATTTGACCGGCATCTTCATTAGAATATATACCAACTGTACGGATCCCCATTTCGTGGGCTGCACGACATATTCGGATGGCAATTTCGCCTCGGTTTGCGACAAGCAACTTAGAAATGGGTGCTTGTTTGACCCTGAAGGGATAGACATGAAATTTCATGTTAACATTATTTGCTATTATATATATATATAAAATAGGGAATTGTTTTAAAAATAAAATATGAAGTTGGTATAATGAGCAATGGAAGGAAAGCCAGAGAAAAGCATTTTCGATGGAAGAGAGAAAACGTAAAAGATTGGAAAAAAAATAAGTATTAAAGAGAAACATAATATAAAATATATATAAAAAGAAGATAGGAAATGATACAGTGAATTCATTTTTGAGAAAAAATGCAAGCTTGTCCTGATGATTTTAATTAATCACTTGATTGGGTTCCATAGATATTTTGGTAAACAAACGTACAGAAATGGATAGGAAAGTGGCTCTGGAAAAGTTGCCCTTATAAAGGAAGTTAAACATAATAGTTTAACATATAACACATATATAACTATACTAACTCTAATGTACTTACTTTTGGGTATATATCGGCGTCTCTGTGGCGTAGTTGCGAAGCCATATTAGAACCTGGGAGGATGCCCTGGCAAGGTATGGCCGGCCCGCTGCAAGAACGGGTCTTGTACAGTAGCGACAAGATAAACGAAGCATCTTCAGTTTCTGTAATATCAAATGAAAAGGAATAATATATACAGGTATATATAATTGAAAGTGAGGATGAGGAGGGTGAAGAAGAGAAAGAGTCTATTAGTAGACACTAATGGACCTGTATACTGAAAGATAAATAGGCATCCTACTAAGTCAAAGTAAAGGCGAGCCTAGCACTTGCAGAACAACATAAGCACATGTCATACACCAGTTCGTATAGCAAATGAAAAATAATGGAGAAAAAACTGAGGAATATGTACATGGGATTATTTTTTAGTCAAGAGTTATTAACGTCGCGAAAGGTCAAGAGCGTAAGCGCTTATCTTCCTATAAGTGCATGCAACAATGGTAAACTCACGTAAGGGATGAACCCTTTTTGTCAAAGAAGAAAATCTCCGTTTCTAGTGAAGTTTGGCTTTGAAAAATAAAAAGGAAACGTTGTAAAATGCTGTCTTTTACTCTATCTTTTTCACTATTATTCTTCCCAGATGTCAATATATGCAGGGTCAAATTCCCGTGTATATTTATTTATTATATAGATTTTTACCCTGAAGATTAAAGTGAGCTTTAATTGGTGAATATATTTTTTATGGGTTCTAAATACTGAGAAAGGTTTGAAGCCTTGTCATGAACAACATGACATCATAGTGGCGTATTTTATTGAGAATATTGCCTTTTATGGGTGGCTTTGGCAACATTTTAATATATTATTGGTAGATAGTTTAGGAAGCCAATGCCTAACTTAGGTAATAAGCCGCCAATTTTTGTAATCCAATAAAAATACTTGCACATCTAAAGCTTTTATCAGCTACATTTGGATAAGCGTGTTAAATCGTATAGTAGGCTCTTTTACCTGGTACAAAAGGAATAAGGACACATGTTTATATATTTACAAGTTCGGGTGTCGGTATTTATACTATGCTACATCTCCAAGATAATTTGTTACTTTTTGTTTATTATTGTTATTTTTTTTTCTTTCATTCTCTTTCATTGTTTTTTTGTGTTTTATCCACACCTTCTTAGTCTACTACCCTTTCCCCAAGTATAATTACTACCCTGTTATTTCTTGCTGATCATTAAAACAGTTAAAATGGCGTCAATTATTTATTTTTAGAGAGTCTTTCATGTTCAACGCAATTGAGAATATATTTAAACAATATTTTTTAAAAAATAACAGTTAAAATAACAAGATTATATTTAGGTGTTCTAGTACCTTTTCCCCATGGAAACCAAGGGGGTAGTTCTTTGAGCAAACTCGCGTGCTACTAGTTTTCGTGAAAAAAGCCGTGTAAGCTCCAGGAGCCAACTACTGTTGATCAAAAAAAAAGAAGGTTAAGCCGATAAGAAATCTCGTGAAAATAGCTATTTGATCATGATGGTACCCAAAAAGAAATAGCGGAATAATATAATGTTTTATAATAAACGGCTCATGGGAGTAATGTGTGTGGATAAAATACCATTACATACAATCATGCTTAAAACAGTTATGCAATGAACAGCGGTATGTACGATGTTGTTTAAAATTTGGGCGAGTATTCATGATCACATTCCAATGGTCATAAACGATTATCGGACCAATTAGATCATTAATCCGACTAAAAGTTTCTTATCCGTCCTACGGATATAAAATCAAGCATTCCTAGATGGAGGCTAAGCTTGAACTTTCGGACTGCCCAATTGTTTGATACAAAATATATACACGAATCGTTTCATACATCTTTTTTTAGTCTCTAAGTATATCCTTCCTCACGTGATCAATAGCGAAGAATGTAGACTAGTGTCAAACACTTCGTAAGTCAAGACAGCCCGACAAGACAGCTTGACTGTTAGCAGCAAGGGCCTGCCTTGACACAGTGGGCTCTGTGGCTGTCGGTATTCAGTGACCCGGTCTAATGGAAAGATCCTAAAAGTGAGCACAGGTACATAATTGGAGCGACCTCAAGGGAAATCCAAATGAATTATTAAATCTTTGGCGGCATGTTCTGCCAAAAATTATAGGCGAGGCAATCAGCCGACGCCTGGATTTGGGTATTAGTTGGCCTCAGAGTGGAAATGGGTATTGTGCCACCAAATGAAAGCTTCTAATAGAAATGTTTCACGTGTTCCGAACTTCAACTATATTCATGTTAAGTTTGCTATACATAAATGAAACTTGGCCTTTTCTTTCAAGTATAGCGTACTCAAGATTACCTTCCTTGTAAAAATTGCTAAGCTATCAGATGCCAATTCAGCCCTTCTGTTGGAGGGTTCTCGGACGAATCGTCTGAAATATTTGCATGAGAGAGTTGAATAAACCCACCTAACTTAATGCTGAACATTATATCACACAACTAAATTTAAATAGAAAAATAAAACCAAAATATTATGTGCCCCGCCTCTATCTCAATCTCTTGGCTTGTGAAATTGGGATAGAATCAATGAGGCTTGTTGGTTCAATTGCAAGCTGTTCGCAAACTAAAACTTTAAAATAAAAACTCACTCAACAAAGTATTCCTGCTAGTAATATCTTCATGATTTTATGTAGGGTAACATGGCTGACTAGATAGTAGGTCATCTGATTAGCAATCTTCTCAATTAAAATAGTTTATAGTGCAAAGCTCAAAAAAGCATTTGCACATGCTTTTCTATTTTAGGCTTATCTTCTGGTGGTGGCTCTAGGCCTTTCTCAATCAACAGCAATCTGCCCATTACATAGCATAGTATTGAAGAATGTCGCAATATTTCAACTCCCACAAGTATAAGACTGAATACTTTGAATACTTCATCATGTCTTTTAAAGGATCCCGATGCTTAATGTTTGTTTTGCGTTGTACCTCAAAATCTTCAATAGCGTCTACAATGCGGTGTCGATCGGCTTGTAGGAGTTAGAGACTGACTGATGACATACTAAAGTATTTGGCGTCACTAATTTTATTTAACTAGAACTAGTTTGCAAAGTGAAACCTAGCTATGGAGTTCACTGTGGCTATTAGAAAGTGCTAACCACTGGTTTCTAGGCACACGTAATGATGCATGATACAAACAAGATATGTAGCAACAAAATGATTCTTTTAAGAATCTTTGGCAAATGGACAGCACAGTTCGGTAGAACCCCGGGATGGGGATATACGTAACTGGTGTTTATCACGTGGTCAGCTGACATTGTTTCTGAGCCAACAGCTATATAATTAGAATACACAGAGTTAGTCTGGACCCTTTTGGGTTATATGAGTTAACACAATAAAAGTTCTGTACCAAAGACTTGGTTTCTTTGTGCTTCCTGTAGTAATTAGTAATGGTAGTTTCAAGAAGACAGACGCCCACTCCAAATGGTTGCCAGGTATAAAAGGCAGACGGCTATTCCTACTACTAATTAGATTGAATCAGTGCCTGGAAAGAAGAAGTCGAAAATAAGATTCTCCTCTGACAGCGAAGAAGAATTACTAGAACCCTTTTAGAGGAACTTGACAATAATTCTGAGGATAACGTTGACAGTCTATGACTGTAGATGGTGATTGGGATAGGGAATCCGCAAGTTTAACAGATTCTGACAAGTGTATACTAGATATAAACTATTATTATCAGATAAAGGATAAGTCAATGCTCTACTGAATTCTACTTTTAGTTCATGCTTTTGATCTTGTAAGCGATACCTTTAACTTTTTACTTGACAATGTACTATCTATGTGATGTAATATAATAACAATCATAGGAAAACATCCAAGTTCAGTGAAAGCTTTTGGTTGTAGCTAAACTGCACGTCATTTGTAAATCTATAAAGTCAGGGAAGAGTACCCAAAGCCTGTAAAAATATGGAAATTGCTATCTCATGCTTTAATTTGTTTTGAACAGTCTTGATACAAATCGCATTATCATTATACTATTCACCCTATCCGTCTCACCGTGTTGAAAAAGACGCACATGGTAATTATATATACACACATCATATGCTTTATACTCATATTATAATAGCATCATTTATCCTTAATCTAAATCAATTTTATACTACATACATACTGTAATAAATACTTGCGAGTTTTATGTTCTGAGGCTGGCTTATCCAACACTCGAGTCAAACTAATCAAGTCTAGCAAACACATTCTTAACCTCTGGCATACCTATATTCAAACATAATGTAAGTGAATGGGTTAGGTGGCTAACAAAAGGAGGATTTCATGCATATGTATATGCATAGGCTTATGTTGTTTTCTTTATTTCGGTGCATATATATCTAAGCAGTTACATTCGTTTTT
>NAOQ01000123.1:55812-76009 GCA_002751075.1 Ichthyophonus hoferi | reverse complement strand
AAGTGAATGGGTTAGGTGGCTAACAAAAGGAGGATTTCATGCATATGTATATGCATAGGCTTATGTTGTTTTCTTTATTTCGGTGCATATATATCTAAGCAGTTACATTCGTTTTTGATAGAGAAGAATCGTGTAGTAAAGGAAAAAACCAAGCACATGTCAACACCAAGCCAAAATTAAGTGTTGTACTATTTCACTCTTGAGAGCCAACACAATTTTTTAGATTTTGATAAGAATCATCCGAAATATTCATCGGGCAGTTGAGTTTTTTGAGGCCCTCGCAGCCCATCAGTGAAAAGCCACACACAGAAAAGTAGGTGTGCAACACATCTGCATAGAACATACAAGTTAGAATCTTTCGTTCATCCCCATATCATTACTATGTGGTTTTCTTTATGCTCCCCATTCTTCTCTCCTAAAGTACTAAACAATTGCAGGGACATATGCATTTATCCGCCTGTGCTCCTATTATCAGGGGTTCCTGAAAGAAGGGCTGGAAAGTTGAGAGATGAGTTTAGATGTCAATAAAGCATACACATAGAGAGAGTGTGTGTATGTGAGAGATAATAGCAAATAAACATGCCTGGATATGTATCTGGCCATTTGCCGAAGCCACCATACTTTTCGAATTGACATGTGCGCAGGAAACCAGAGTTGGCTTCCTTATCCACCCAATCATAACTTTTAAGAAGCTAAAGGGGGAGTCACTGTCAGTTAGCTATGAAAAGTGAAGATGAAATATATCACAAAGCCGTTGCAATGAAGGGAAAATAGGAAAGAGAGACAGAGAAACCAATGATGTATGAGAAAAGAAAGATATATATATATATGAAGATACTTATACGCACAGAGAGGGTAATATCTATTATTCACTTATTTCTCATATATGTCAATTACTAGGGTGGCGAGCCAGTAAGTTATTCCAATCCTGATTACTATATTGCACTTACAGACTCCGTATATATGCGTCCAGACAGATCATTGGAGCAAGTATTAAAAAAGACAAACATGAAAGAAAGTAAAAGACAGAATAATGGTATCAGATTATTGAGCAAAATAAAAGAGGAGTGCATTTCCATAGGTACATGATATCACATTAACTGAAGATAAAAATTACGTCTAATGTAGCGCCGACCCAAAAGGAATAACAACTATCAGTGGGCTTGTTGGGACGGCCCTGGAATCCTGTTTGCTGTCGAGAAATCAACCAGTATCTTAACTGCTCGAGCTGTGGCACAGCATATGATCTCGATCAACAAAAGGTAGGAAAAAATGCTAAAAAAATGGTTATCTACTGTGTTCTCCTGGCTCCTAGCTTTATCAACAGTATAGGCCTACCTTTCAACTTCTGCTGACCTGTTATAATAATAAAAATATTTCTTAACCTATCTGCACCCCGTGTATGCAAGGGTACACATTTAAATACCCTTGAAGTCGGCATTCCCTCAATTCTAAACAGACATAGGTCACAGAGAACCTGCTTATCTCTACTTATATCTAATAAAAACGCTATAAACAGTTCTGTAGACTGAATAAAAATCAACAACAAGTCATCAAAAAATAGAAAAAGATGATTTGATGACCTAAAATCAAACGTTTTCCACCACTCCTATTAACCAGATCATTACAAATCTTTTCTTATGGTCAATCAATAAGCCTCACTATAATAGATCAGTGTAGTTGCTTCATGAACACCAAGCTGCAATCAATGGCAAGTGTGCAATAATGGTTAGCTTCATAACGGTATCGAGGAAAGCCAGTACCTCCTCAGGGGCTATGATGGTATCTGTGGCACCCAATAGACTCAACGAAGCAACAGCACAGAAAGTCGACCCACCTGAACACGAGGGCTGAGTTTTAGGGCACCACACACATGTCATTACCATAAAAGTGTTATCAATGCATCTGGTTTCAAAGCGTTACCAATTCTTTTGTCTTCGATCTACTTTCTTACTCCTTTGCCTGTCCTGTATCTTCAAGTTTTTAACCTATCTATACATATAGCTTGTACGAGAGAGTGCTTACTGAAAAATCACCCAAAGACTAACATCCGCACACAATGCCAAGTATAGAGAGTCTAAGTAGTGCTAACACTGGAATAATATTGAAAGATTCATGCAGAAGATCATGTATACAATTGCATACGGTTGGGATATAGGACGAACTTTAAATTCATGGCAAATATATATATCCACGTATACATCTACGTGTATCTATGCGTTCACGATTATGTGTTTCATTTTTGTTAATGAGCAGAAAAAACATGTAAATGGGTTTGTCATGCTTTTAAAGATTTTGATTCGGATTTGAATGCACAGTACGTTTTTGAATAGTTTAAGAATTAGTTCGGAGATAAACAAGGAGATAATGGTGAAGCACAAGATTAGATTTAGGAATATGGAGTCGTAGTAAGGCAAATAAAACATACCACACCTTCAACAGCACAATACGGCACTTACCATGTGATTCCAGTCCGGGTCCCTGGCCAAACGCACAGTCATAGCTCTGAGGAATAAGCACAGACCACATCATGTTAGTTAGCTTTCTAGATAATCCTTCCATGTAGTTTTCCTCTAACACATTGCTATCCTTTCCTCTATCACCACCTCCGCACTGGCCTATAATGTAAACCATTATCCAGGGGTGTTCTAGCTCAGTCTACAAACAATTGTTTTAGGATTGAAAGTGTTGAGCGCATACATCTGACATATTTATGTAATAAAAAATAAAAAAAATCTTAGCAACAATTGTATCACTTGTAAATACATAAATGACACCAAATATTGCAACATCGTTTTATAAGTAATGGTCAAAATCACACGCAAATCCGCAACTATGGCTGAAAACTGAAAAAACAAACCTTCCCACTGATATGAACTTCTTCTTCTATCCAAAGGAACAGAGAATGAGACAGTAAGATGCAAGGAAACCCGTATTATCTTAATATAAAGCCAAAAAAACCAATTACCCAATCAATACCTAGCGATACCTCAATATGAATTCCTTAGTCCAATCATAAACTCTCTTTAAAACCTATTGCTTCTAAATGCTAGCAGAGGTTGGTGTGATAGAGATAGATAGAGACTTTATAATTGTCTCACCATGCTATTTTTGATATAGGATAAAACCATTGCTCGGTCTACCCCGGACCAGTCGTCAAGCAGGTGGCTAATGACACAGGCACAGTAGACAAATCGCATGTCACTTTCTCCACCTTCCAGCGTACTCTTATAGCTGTAGTTGGTATTTGTTTTGTAGTGGGTGAGTGGATTATAGTGGTAACAGATATAAAAATAAGATAATAAGCTAGTAAGAGAGCAAAGGAATGAGTGATGATATGAATAAAACAGTAAAATAGTAAATAGTAAATGTATATAAGATACTGATAAAAGAAAGGTGAGATAATGTAGATATCCTACATAACCAGCTCTCAAGTAAATAGGTGCGAATTAAAGCAAAGAGGTAGAATAATAGAACAATAGAAAGGTACAGAGAACATGGATGTATAGATGCAACAAATCAAAATCAAAACAATCCACTCATATACAAGACATCAGAATAATATATAACGTGAATACCATATAGACAACACACCTTCCATCATCTAATTGCAATTCCTTTAAGGACTCAACAATTGCTTTTCTGTTAACCCTGGAGAAATCGTCCCCTAGTATCAACAACAACAAGAGCGCACAGAATGTCATTGCAATATGTGCACAGTCGTGTGGATAGTGGCTCTTTTTCATCTGGAGATAGGAGTACATGATGGGTATATGGAAATGTTATAGAGTATAGAAAGGAAGGGAAGTATACAAGGATGTGGAAAAGATATTAGTAAGTGTGTGTGTGTGTGTGTGTAATTATGTAGAGTATTTGAGATAGGAAATAAAATATAGGGCAGGAATTGATAGGTTGTTTAAGCCAACCACGTAAAGGTATAATGATCGGCAATAGATGTAGATGCATAGCATTGGCTATGTATGCATAAAAACTTATTGTAGGAATCATATTATATAAATGTGTTATCTCATAGTAGGTAGACACAAAATCTATCCTTATCAATCACTATCAGTTCACCTTTACATTCACATGTCCATCTGCCTCTCTCTCTTTCTCTCTACAATACTCTATGTTCTATGAAAAATAATAAACCAATAGTTATGTGAATACAGGATAAGGTATTATATGATACTATATTATAGTATTAGGGTCTTCCGGCTCTGTTTCATAATTGCAGTCAGGAGTAAAGAGCACACGTACTGTATCATTATAAGGAACACCAATCCAGTTTGATCCTCTAAACCCATAGGTGCCTTTGTCTTTTCCTGTAAGAAACACAGCCTATCTATTAGTGTTTAGTGAGTGCTGGGACATCCGTATGGCAGTCGAGAGAGAAAGCGATCAGAGCTATGTATAATTGAAAATATATACAAAGCTAACGTGCTAATAACATAATAACATGACATCATTCTGATACGACTACTTTCATGGCCGGGGTAGGTAAGATAGATTTAAGAATATATATGGATATATTATAGGAATATTGTTAAAAACACATCGGATGTTATGATAGTGTGAATGCTTTGATATGAATATATATAGAGGTACATTGTGTAGTTAGCTACTGCGAATAAATCAATACAGTACTTATATAATAAATTAATAGTATATCATAGATGGCATTAGCCAGGTAAGCTGCTCGTACATTATAAATGCGGTAATCGATTATACCGCTTCGTCTATATATATATATTATTTATTTAACATACAATACAATCGGAGAATCGATTTTGAGGGCCCAGTGTTTAGGAAAATGTCACTATCCTCATACAAATAGATAGAAGTCGGGTACTGGCTATTAAGGCTAAGTTGTTCAATTTAATAAAAGAGGCTTTCTATTATATATATAAACACATACATAATAAACATTAAAAATAAAATAAAAATAAAATAAAAATAAATTAATAACTTGGCAGCATACACACCTAGGTAATCCGCATCAGGCACAACTTGTAGAGAGTATATCCAATCAATGATCTCCTTTCTCTCCTCGTTGCTAAGGTTTAGACCATTGAGAACATCTAGGCCAGAGATACAGAAGAAGGCAAAAGTAAGCCTGAAAAAAAGAGAGAGGACGACATAATATAGAAAGAATAAAACGAGAGAGATGTGGAAGGGGAATATTAGTTTTGAATATATATATGTTACTGAGAAAGCAGTGAAAATAAAGAAGACTGCTGACTGTAGCAAGATAATATTGCGTAAGAAGGGGTGGGTTGCAGGAAGATTTGCTTTTGTATTAGTATGGCGGCTTGAGCATATATGCATGCGAATATGAGTAAAGGTATACTTGAAGAGTCATTGGTATACATGAGTATATACCTATAATGACTTGTAATATAATGTTTAGATGTCAACGTGTATACACCGGGCTATATGTATACGCGTAGCTCAATATAATAACTATACTATATAAAAGTACAACAGCTCACTAGTATTTCATCTATCAAACACCATTGCCAATATTCTTCACCCAACATGCATAAACTACATACACTCACACATAAACACCTACATACACATACAAATATACACCCATCTACATACCTGTTTATTTCCTGGGAACTATAAGGGCTAGGCAGCATCTTCAAGCAGCGCTTGAAGTAGCCTATATGCATGTTACGATCAAAGGAGCTCATAGCGTAGGTAGAGGGGCGCCTCCCAACTCAAAAATAATTATAGCTGTTTAATTCTAAAGTGAAATACTAGTGTGAGACATTCGTAGACCTTTTCAATGATCAGATCTAAAGTTGCAGATAATATGCAATAAATGTATACATGTTTATGCAGTAGCGGTATCCAACATCTTTGCGTGTGATCCTGTACTGCCGCTTGTGCATTATCTTTTACAACCAAAAAATACACTAGCAGATAACCACATAACTACCTAAACTATTGCACATATATTTGTTGCCAACACATACAAAAAGAATGTATGTATCACTTGCAAACATATTATATTAATAGGTGCTAGTCTATCCTCTTTATATCTCATTTCTCAAGTGTAGGCCATGTTTATACAGTTTTTCTTCTTTAAAATTACTAATGATACCAAATAACCCACCCTTGTGATAGCCAAAGTCATAACGTGGGTAAGGTCAACAGCACTTCTTATATACATATATATTGGAAAAGTACGTGTATGTGTTTTTTGGGTTATGGTGGAGGTATACTTTTTATTTTTTTTGTCTATATAGGATTGGCTTATTCCGCAGAAGGCTATTAAGAATTCTATTGAATAATGTGATGCTATTTAAAACAATTAACCAATTAAAAACAGGGATCGTAATTAACCTCAATATTGAAACACGATTAATACTTCACCCTTAAATCATTGGTGAAGCAATCAATATAGTTCATTCTAGCAAATACATTCTATGATTTAGTTATAGATCCTCCGAGCCTACACCAATAAGCTCTACCATGTTTATTTAATGAATAATTTAAAAGATAATGAAAAATAAAGTACTATGTTTTTGCTGTTTGTTTTTATAATATTTATTAGGAAAATGGAGAGACAAAGAATCCACAGAAATATACTTTTATGCCCTTGTATGCCCAGATTAGTGGAGGAGCAGGGTAGACGAAGAATCATACAATGTATATGTTAAGAAATTGTGAACGAAAACAATGGGCCAAAAGCTGCTAGGATAAACACAAACAAAGAGTTTAAAGTAGGAATATATTTTTTTAAGTTTGACAAATAAAATATAACAAACTACTTTCCATATCTTTCAAATTGTCTAGTCTTGAATCCATATTACAAATTCTTATACGGTCTGATCACATTCCTCATCCAAGACTAAATAACTGGTATCTTCTTCATCTACTGACATCCATCTTATGCTATACACCGGGAATTCCAAAGAAACTGTTCTTTGCTAAGTTATATTATCTCAGCTTGGACACAAAACAAGTTTTTAACTGGCATGACCGTTTTCTTTTTCATTTAGTGTCCTTAGCTCGATATTAATTTTTTATAGATATTAGAAGGATACGTTGAAAATGAATTCTAATAAACCTGTTAAAAAGGTTTTTATTTTATTTTTTATTTTTATTTTTATTTTTTTAAAAAACAAATGAATAGCTGGCTGGACAGATTTTAAACACTCCCTCAGGGGCCGCCAGCGCAATTTTTTGAGTTTGTTACGATTAACATTAATCGTTGATTAGTTTATATGATCAGTATTATTATCCAATCACTTAATTTAACCTATATTTAATAGCCAATTAATCGTCAATTAATGGATGCCTGATCTGGACTCCCCATTGGATGCTGAGTTACAAGACGTAACATGACGTTAGCTTGGTCTATTGAAAACGTAATGGTATATCTTAGATTATCTGGCCACCTACTACAAACATTTTATTTAGAGCATGAAATTCACATTTTCCTTCGCAATATTTTGCATGATTATGCATAATATGCTATGAAAAAGGAGTATTTCAGCTTTAATACCATTCCATGATGTATTGAATAACGATAATTGGCTCGCTCAGCTATGGTGGGTTACCATGTTAAAGCTATCATTACATAGGCACACACATAAACAGTCTTCAATAATTCATAGGTCTTTTGTTTTTATAGCTTCACTTTTAGACGAAGGTTAGAAGGAAGTTAGGTACGAAAAACAAAAAACACAACCTTTCTTGGAATTCTCAGTCATTCAAATTGTGGTCTCTTGTTTATCTGGGGCCTATTTTTCGTTCTATTTTGTTTTTCTTACAACCAATAAAGTTATTTACCTTATTAGTGTACAGTACAACATTGACACAAAAATGGAGAGTAACAAAGATGAAGCTGAGAAATGCCTCAACATGGGCATGAAACATCTAGAGAAAAGAAACTATGAAAAGGCAATAAAGTTTTTTACCAAGTCTGAGAACCTTTACCCCTCGGATCGTGCGAAAGAACTTATTGGCGTGGCAGAGCAAAAGGCCAAAGAAGACAACCTAGATTCATCAACCCGAGACACGCCTTCTTCTTCAAATAGAAGTAACTCAACTGCACCTCCACGTTCTACCGAGTCTCAACCACACCACACACAGGCCCGTCGCAGAAACAGTAAACCTAACTCCGGAGATGCCCCCGGTCCTACTGGAGAATACACAGCAGCCCAACTTGCCGCTGTAAAGAAGATAAAGGCAGCCAGAGATTACTATGCCGTTCTAAATGTACAAAGAAATGCCGATGAAGCAGAACTAAAAAAGGCATATCGTAAACTTGCCCTTCAGTTCCACCCCGATAAAAACAAAGCCCCAGGTGCCACGGATGCTTTTAAGATCATTGGTAAAGCCTTTACAACACTTAGTAACCCAAGGACTCGTGAGATTTATAATGTTTCGGGAGAGGAGGCGGCCAATCGTTCGTCTATGGCAGGAGGGAGTGGCAACCCCTTTGGTGATGCAGGTGATTTTGATGCTGAGGGATTGTTCAGACAGTTCTTTGGCGGGAACATAAGGCCGGAAGATTTAATTCGTATGCAACGGGGAGGAGGATTTGGAGGAAGACGTTCCTTTGTATTTAATATGGGTGGAGGACCACACCCTTTCTTCCAGCAGCATGCTGGACCCACCCATGGGCCCTCATTTAACGGATACCAAAGAGCTGCTCCTGAACAAGCAGAATCATCCATGCAGAGACTTAGTAGATATTTCTGGTATGCCATGATGTTGTACATGTTATACTCTACATTTTTTATGAGTAGCAGCCAGCCTACCGAAACATTTGGATTTGCACCCACGGAGAATTTCAGATATCCACGCCAAACTTCGGAGAACCGTGTGATATATTATACTGCATGGAATGATTATCAGTTCGATCGCCAGTTCCGTAATCCTGACGACCTTGCGAGGTATGTTACTTAACGTTTTTAAAGGATTTCTGTTTGTGTGAGTGGGTAGGTGGGAGTTGGTGGATTGGGTAGTGTGTATATATGTAGGTATATAGATGGATTATAGTATGAGAGATGATAGTTTGTATGATAGTGTGATAGTATATATATGTATTATAGTATGATAGTTATGTATGATGTATGTCTGCATGTATGTATGTATGTGTTTGCAATATAAAGACGAATAATAAAAGATAAAGAAAGAGAAAAGACAGAGACAGTACCAAAAGGAGTAAACAGAGGGAATGGCAGATGAAAGAACGTAGTTTCAGTATAATTTCTATACTTATATGGTTGTGCAGAACTATCTATGCAATAGAATTTGTTCTGTTTAAAGATTGCAAACTATTATTTGATCTTTATTATCTCCTATATTTCATCATAAGACCAAGAGTGAGTGTGATAAATAAGAGAAAAGATAAGTATAAGATGTTAGTCAATATATATATATACATTGTATATACTAGATAAGTAAATAAAAATACATTTGAGGGAAATATATTGGATATTAAGTATTATGTCGTAATAGTTTTGTTTTTTTTCATAAAAGTTGATATGATTGCTATCAGTTGGTACTCATTTGTTTCATCTTGTATATTTTCTCTTGCCGTATCAATTACTTTCTCTATATTGTATTATGTCTTCTCTTTCCATTCCAGTTTACACACTTTCTGTTTGTTTTCTATTCTATTCATTATCTTATGATTGTTGATGTACCATCCTTAAATATATCTTGCTTATTTGCGTTCATTATGTTTATTTTCAATGCAACTAGGCATTTGATATTGGTTTGCCTTTCCATTTTGTGTACTTGCGTAGGAGATATCACACAGTATATGAGATACAGATACTAATGAAACTTAAGGTAGTTGTTCATTCTGTTCTTACAGTACATATACCCTCTCCGTCATTCATTTTGCTTTGACATATATACACATATAAATATATACATACACATACATCTACACCAACATATATTTTTTTTTGCCCTCGTGTCACTGGTATGGCTTATTAACTTCGCTCTTTTGCTCAATTTTTCTTTACACATATATATATATATATATTCAGATACGAGATAAACATTGAGGATATATACGTACACAAGCTTCAAGAAGAATGTGCTGATCAGCGAAGGCTAAGACAATCGTATGGAAAGTCAGACTATCCAGTGCGTTCCTGCGAAAAGCTAAGAAGGTTCCACAAGTAGATAGATATCTATATGTTTTTATATTTATGGCATTGCTTGTGTTTTATATTTTTGTCTCGGATTCTTGTCTCTCTTACTCTTGATATTGTGTTAGCTGCTAGCTCCAGTTATCCAGACCATTTCTATGTTTTCATTTGCGTATCAGTCAGTCGCTCAGTTTCTTTTGGAGATGGGTGGAATGACCGAGTACCAATGGTGGAGGGATAATTCGTAATTACGGGGTCCAATGAATTGAATTATCTTATGTTATGTGCTCGTACATATTTTTCCACTACTACGTTTGGATCTTGCTAGAAAGGAGTAGAGTATATGCTGACCACACGGACATCGCAAGAGATGGAGTATAATACCAAATACTTGATGAGATATGTATACTATTAGTTTATAAATTTGTAATTGTAACACAGAAGCCTAAGGCTGCAGCAGCAGCATTTTAATACGAGGATTAGTTGAGGTTTTTTTATATATATTCATGCACACATCATAGACGACGAACGAGGGGGAAGTTGTGTAAGTTCCCATTAGGGGTTGTCAAGCAAGCATGGAGTTCTGATTGGCTGATAAATATTAGGTTTTCATGATTTGGACACGGTTTGATTGGAGTTGTCTTTGATGTGAATAGGAATATATAAGCATTTGTTTCAACTTCAGTTTCCCAAGCTTCCCTAGTTTTAGCTGTTGCATCGTAAAAACGAGTGGATACGGGTTAATGATATTTGAGCAGAGGTACTCATTTGTTTGTTCAAGTAATACTTGAATTTATTATGGCATTGATTGATAAGATAGTCTTTGATTTCTCGGGGGCGGGTAGGGTCGGGAGGAGTGAGTGTATGGCGAGATCTGAACTCTAGTACAGCAGGTCTGTCTAGTAATATTTTCTCCCATTGGGGTAATTGGATAAAACATTAATAAATGTAACATATACTGGATGCTTACAATCGCATATTGTTTTAAATACCATTAAATGATATAGTTTGATTAGAGGCTGTTATCTATCAATCCAAACCACTGTTTTCAAGATAAAATTGACTGGAATGCTGCTTTCTATGCATAAGTAGCTTATAAAGTACATAGGCTAAATGGCTTTGGTAAGATACGAACAACTGTTCCTTTATCTACTTGCATTTTTTTCCTGTCGTGCAACAAGGGATTGGAAATGTGGCACTTGATTATTTTAAAGCACCATCAATGTGCATGAGAATACAGTGTACCTAAATGGATGGGCAGTTACAAGCCTTAGTAGAAACCACATTGCACGTAATTTTGTGCAGAATAAGTCCAAGAAGTAAAATTGAACAACTAAGATACACTAAAGCAAGTTAAGGTAGCAATTGTAAATCCTTACCAGTCGATTTTAATGTTTAAATTTTAAGTTTTTATAGTCTATCTACCTCATCAATTTATAAGAACTCCCCATTACACATTATTATATACCTTTGTAAAACAGAAAACAACCATTTTTCTGTTTATATATATATTTCTTAGTAGCTCGCCTTACTGAGCCATAGCTTATCAGATCAATCATTGTTACTATTGCTCCACCCCCAAAAGTAGCCAAGAAAAGTCTACGTTATGGTGTCCATTGTTTCTTTCTTTTCTTTCTCTTCCCTAGATATCAACTTAAATGTATACCGTTTAGTATTACCTAGTGTGCGAGTGGATGCTTGTGCTATGGAAACACAAGTCACCGTGTTAACAGTTTTCATTATTTGAGTATATATATTATTGAAGTATACTCGTTTATTCTGTTTTATGAAAGATGTTTTTAAGGTGCATTTCCTGAATTATTTTCGAGTCCTCACTGTATTATCGACAACACAAAATATGGGTGTTCAAAATAGTAGACTCATGAACACAATCTCACCACTTAGAGTTTGGGGAGACATGTCTAGCGAGGGACTAGCATACAAATAATTGAATGCATTTAATATCTTAATCCAGACTATGAACTACTTACTATACACAGCATTGATTAGAACACATATGTGCAAGTGTAGCCCACCTATAATATGGGCATTTCAAGTATATGTTATTCTATTGACAGTCGTACACTAGTGCAATTTAAATTTAAGTGCAAGACCTAAGCAACCATCGTGTCTACGATTGTATTGTGTACATGTGACATCGAAATACGTCTGTCTGTACATAGTCACGAGCGTGAACCTGTACATATATGTGCATCTATGTGTGGGAATGGAGATTGGTGGCATTTACTCTTGCGTATGCCAGTATAGTATAAGTATACACATGGATGTATTTACAGGCAATTGTAGAAGATAAGATCGTGCGGTTCTGGAGTACTGCATACTACACCTACAACCACTGCTCCGCTCTCACATGACGGGTGTTTCAAAATAACAAATACTGTAGATCATCTCAATGTTCAACAAGAGCATATTGCCTTAACAAAGAATGGGGACCAATTTTATACGGGTTGAAATACGACCATTAGATTGGTTTATTACCAATGCAATACAGAAAAAGACACGGATATATATAACAAAAGTCATGGTATGAGTAATTCTTCCATCACACATATTTCATATTTTATGACTATCGACTGGCCAAGGATCTAATGAGAGCTTTCAACTCCTTCCTTCTTGATGTCACTGCCTCTGGGGTCACGTGATACGTGGCTTCGCTCATAGATTGGTTGTTGATATAGCATTTAGCCAATTGCTCTGTTAGGCAGATCACATACATCCCACAATCGTATCCTGGTAGATAGGTATCAATGATACAAGGGTAAGCGAACGCTTATTTATATATATGCACTATGTGTACGTGAATATGATTATGTAGATGCACATGATTGTGTTTGAGCTGAAGTATATACATATTCATGTCTGTGCTTTAGATATATTTGGAGCCTATGAGATTAACCCAGATAAAAGTTTGTCTACAAATATATACTAATACTAATCCAAACGTATAAATCATTTACACAAAGTCACAGAAATATAGCATTATGGTACATGGCACGAGGTAATGACTGCACAATAATAGCCAGAAAGAAGTTAACTTGCCGTTTTGTTGCTGAGGAGATATTATTTTCTGAAATTTTGGGTTCTCTGAAAGTATCACCACCACACAGTCAGTTTGCTTCTATCACCGGTTATCAGACAAAACGTACCAGCCTAATAGTAATATATCATATCTTAGATTAAACGTAAAAAAATAATCATTTTGACACTGGATTTCAGCCTCTATAATAATCAATTCACCCATGTTTAGAGTGGCAGCCGACTATTGCTAGCTGAAAATTTGGGATAAAAACTGTATAGTCTTTATTCAGTATAACTCACTACAGAATCAAGAGTCTCCAATTTGTCTTAGACAGAACCTTTTTATACTTTCTAAATATACCATTATATATATATAACACTTCAGAACCCAGCATTAATTAACTAGATGATTATAACTATCGTTGCTTTGCTCATGTTGTATAAGTGGCTATATTTGACACTGTGTTTATTTAGGATAAAAACATACAACAATCATCAGTTCCATATGTGATACTATCAATTGAATAAAAAAAATATGAATCGAGTTTGTGTTTGTCTGAACTCGGGCGCATGTATATAAATAATACTTATTCATATATATATATATATGTATGGGCACGACAAAAAAAAAAAACTACACAATATACTTACGTGCACCCAAAAGTGAACTTATGGCCTTGGCGACTCTCTTAGCTGCCATTGTATTTGTCCCTTCCAAAGAATCGTACAGCATTAATTGGTTACTACTCCTGACATATACAAGTAGACTCCTGTCCATACATGTGTGTGTATTCATGTTGGTATACAAGTTAACATACGTAAGTTTGCATGTTTAACATTATATATACTTGCATCTATTTAACCTAGAACAAATATGCAGTTGCGTATGCCTGGCCACGATTGTAAGATACTCGATAGCATATATAGAGAGAGCTGGAGATGCATGTCTGCCATTATGCTGTGTACGTGTGCAAGAATTCGTACTGGTATAATAAGGCATGTACATATGCTTCGCTGCAATAATAAATATGCATGTACATGGTAAACTCCATAGCAATCGCAATATGGCTTGCAATATGCACGGGGCCAGATCTGGCCTTGAATAGATGTATTATCGACAGTATAGATGGGTCTAATAGATTATATTTGAATGCCCCTCAATGGAGAATGTACTACTACACTACTGCTAGCTTACATTTACGTATATAGTTTAACACATTGGTCAATAAATACCCATGTGTGTATGCTTGGATATATCAACCATGAAGCAACAAATCCTTCACACAGTCGCATTATTTGGAAAAAATATATGCATGATATTGCAAGCTTTAAACATAGCACTTATTTGATTGTCATAATAATACCAATTGTCTATTCAGATATTTCACGAATGTACAAATTATGTCAAACGACATCCATCACGTCATAAGTATTGCATTATAGGAAAACCACTTCTACCCATACTAATACATAGCCGTATCTATGTATTGATTGGTATAATATGACATACTCTAAACAGGAATTATATTATAGGTCAATGTTACGTTACATACCAATGCGTCCCACCTGAAGAATGTGCATTATCATTATTGTTTATTGGTATAAAAACAAGGTCACGGCTGGGCAAGTTTAGAGCTTCAGCTACCATAGCGGATTCACCGGGGTCTATAATAATAGGTTATATTTGAAAATTCACTTTTTTTCTTTTCATCCAGTAAATTCAGTATATTCCTGTAATGTCTCTTTTCATGTAAAAGTATAATCGAATATAAATATTGTTTACCTATATAAATATCTTACGATATATAAATAATAAATTAAACAAATAAATGACTATTTTTCCTACAACCTGACCAGTCTTTAACCTTATAGAGCACAAGGAGAGAATTTAGTTATTAAGAAAAAATAATGGAGTGGGCTCATTTCTAACATAAAAATACACAGCACTGTGATAGTGGTAATAAAAGGGCGTCAAGGATTGGGTGCTGGAAGGCAAATGTTTCGGGTATAATAAATACCTATATATCCATCTATAACGTACACTGAACCACCCTGCTAGTATACATATTACATGGAGATATCCAAATGTCATATATATACATAAATACTATATAGAATTACAAAAAAATTCAATGGACAATATGAGAGTATTAGTATATTTCCAGAGTGTACGCAAGCAGGAGATACCAAAAAAGGATTAAACGGGGTTATGTATGGTATGCACAATTGTACTCTTGCTAATAATTCTACATGTATTTAACTGAGATAGGATATCAAAATAGGAAGTAAATGCAATGCATATTAATGACTTTATGAATTGGTTTTTAGTTACTAAATGAAAAACAAACCTCCTGCAATAGATTATAAGATGTACATAACCAAACCAAATGATTTCCTACCACTTATGCCGATAAGGTAGGACACAAGTGGAGAGGCAAATAACATGGATTTTGTATCTGTATATACATCGTATTCAAGATATCTGTGGGTTGGATCCTAGTTATAACAAAGGTCAGCTTGAGTGCAGAAAGGGAAAAAAAATAAATGAATATTGACACCATCAATTACTGAGAATGGATCTGTAAATAAAATAATTTTTTCTTATGATTAAAGCATAGACGTTATTTGAATCTCCAACTCTAACTTGTAAAACAACACAACAGAGTTCTGTAGTGTAATCTCCACGCCAATAGTCATGTTTCGTTAAAGACTCTCAAAATCAAGGCAGTGGAGACTTCACATATATAATAAAGTGCAGCCAGATCAAGATAATCTGTGTGACTGGAAAGTAGTTTTGGATATACTAAGACTATGTATGCCATAATGGTAGATGATAAAATGAATCAGTGGTCTATGGGCGAATGATGTGAACTGTAAGTAGGTACCATCTTATCTTTTACTGTCATTGTAAACAGTCTTTCTAATCCAATAACCCTCCCTCACGAGTAACGCAAAGTCCTCAGGCACCCCATCTTTATGAATTAGACATTGTAATAATAATCTCATATCATCGTAACTTCCTTGTCGGTAAATACATGCTGTTTGCACATACTGGCCTAGTGTGAAAAACTACGAAAAAATTATAATATGGCAACCGTTCTATTCCACCATATCATAACTATTAATACTGCTATCTACTAGACATCACTTAGTGGTCGGCATCTTTAGTACATTTGCCTGTGTACAACGAAGTAATAGAGGTTGAAGATCGTCTAGAAGGTGAAAAAAGCAAGTCATCATCCTCAAAGCAAAATAAAAAAATAAACAATAGATTTAGCAGTCGCTCGAATGAATTTCTCATTTTTTCCAGGTATCGTCCGTTTAGCAATGTGATCAGTTTTGCAGCCAAGTATAGAGTAACATTGGCATAGACTAGCAAGATAGTATAGGTAATTAAAGGTTATAGGTTATGAGATAACCGGGTATATGGGTAGGAAGTATTGGGATTACGACGTAAGCGTATAATCATGCTATATCAAGGTACTGTAATATTCCAATCTTACAGTGCATCAATGGATCACTGGAAACCAAGATCATTTGGATTCAGGATATGGACCAATGTATTAATCTCATTTAATATAAGGAGTTTGCTTATGAGTATGTATTTAGATTGTATAAAAGCAATTTGAGATTGATAGAAATTATGAAAGTAAAACAGTTTAACGTTAAACTGTGCAAAAGGCCTACGATAGAATAGGCAGTGTTTGGATATATGCTTGTAGGTATTATAGACATACTTGTATCATATTACATCATATACTATATCATATTTATCATTATATGATTATAGTATCCCAGTTTGTTACAATGAGGTAGGTGTTATGCTAGCACTGGCTAAGTATCCTAAAATAGATCAATGCATGTCCTTCTTCGGAAAGAAACTAATGTACCGAAAACAAAATGCTAGATATCGTGTATAGCTAACGGTACAAGTGTTGAATATAAAACTATTAAGAAACTAAAAACGGGGATGTAGTAGTATATGTGCAGTTCACAATATGTTATTAAATGATACTTTGAAATAGGTAAATCAAGGCAACAAGAGAAGTACCATAAAGAAAGAACAGTGAGTAAGAAAGAGTGTTGTGGATAATTTGAAGCCATCTCTTTCCCTCTACCTCTGTTTATTATTTCAATTAATCTATGCATATATTTTATAAAATACCAGCTTCTTAATAACATGTGTACCCCCTCTTTCGATATCTAGTTATCATGCCGTTTGTATCTTTGTTAATTCATTCATATCCCTCTGTATCGTCCCAATTGGCTGTATAATACTCTTGTTGGTAAATTACCCTATTCTTCACCTTTGGATAACTATCGAGAGACAAATCCAATTTGTTTTAAACACTTTTAAAATATTTTTTCATTTTCATTTTCTAGTCAATGAACAGAATTTAATAGAATTTAATAGGTCTGTATACATTACCTTATTCTCTACCAATGGATATCTATCAAGAGACAAATCTATTTTATTTTAAACGCTTTTTAAGCATTTCTTCCTTTTCGTTTTCTAGTCACCAAACAAAAGTTAATAGATCTGTGTGCCTTGTAAACGTATAATTATACACTGTTAATTATAGGTATTCTTTTACAACTATGGATATACTAACACTTTGTCCATGCATGCTTTGGCATATTTGTATGCACATTGTAGCTGCTTGGGAAACAAAGGAGAAGATCAATAAGAAAGGGAGAAAAAAGAAAAAAAAAAGAAAAGAAATAAAAAGAAAGAAAATATATCAAAAAGAGAGGGACAGAAAATAAAGACATATATATATATATATATATAATAGAAGGATAGCCTACTCGTAAGCGAAGGAAATAAGTTTGTCGTTCAACCAATTGTCCTCCTCCAACAACTGCACATCGTCTTCATATAACAGACTGTCGTGGTAGTCCAGTGCTATGATCATTATTGATTATTTATGTTATTAAAAAGGTAAACTAATACAATATAACAGGTACCCTATCTACAGGCATTGTAGGGAGTAGCTTCCATATAATTGATTTCTACTAATCGGATACCTGTATAATTAGTAATTACTATTGATCGCATACCTGCATAGTGGGTAATTACTATTGATCGCATACCTGCATAGTGGGGGGTAATTACTATTCATTATATACCTGTATATTTAATGATTACTATTGATTGCATACCTGATAATTAGTGATTACTGTTGATCGCATACCCGTAAAATTAGTCGCTGACATATTTATACTAACCGATTTTCAGTTCAGAGCAATTACATAAAAAATGAAATAAATCCAAGTGAAAACATATATAGCCATGTAAATTACGTATACCCAGAGCTCGTTCAGTAAAGAATACTAATGTACAGCACAGTTATTTTCAATAGTAACATTGAGGTCATTTCATAGAGTACATTCTAGTTATAGTCCAGTACAGTTAGTAATTCCTGCTGATACTTTGCATGTATGCTACATATACAACATATATAAGAAAAAACTATCTATAATTAATTATTAAATTCTGAAGTAGTTGTCAAATACAGCTACATACACAACATAGGCAAAGTAACTCCAGTTATAATGAATACACACTCAAATAGTTGTCAAATATCGATTTTTCATTAAAATAATTTAATTAAATGATTATGAGACCAACCAATCATTAGAAAACTTAATCTAACCTAATGGTTATAGCCAGTGACCTTGTGACTAAATAGTGGCATATATATTTCATATTAAATGTTTATGCTCACAATGTACCATTATATACTCCCTAGAGGTAGCAACTCTTAATAATATTTTTCTAGAATTACAAATATCCTCGTAACAAGCAAAACAAAACAAGTTTCCTTCTCATAGAAACAAATAAATCATAACTTGTTATTTTGTTTTTGGAGACAAAAATAGACCTGGAAGTCATGCTAATCCAATTTATATTTGACACAAATAAAATAATCATACTAAAATAAATAATTTGATATTATGAGATTGTTTCCATTTTTTTTATTATAAAAAACGTACCCTTCATCCCAAAACCCTGAAACAAAGTCATTCAAAGAGCCAAACTGTTACTTAGTCTATTATTCTAACAGTTTTGGTTATAACCGAAGACAATAAATGGCCAGCAGTTAGAAGAACAATACAATAAATTGACATTTTGGATATAAGGACTGGCACAGTTGACTTTAATATAATCTTCAACCCTAATACATATGGCCCCTGGTTATGGTTCACAATTAAGACAAAATATGATTTCAGGTTCAGGTTTTAGGCACATTTTTTTGATCTTTTTCTTTATAGTCCAAATTGACCTGAAAGGATATATGCAGAGATTAGAATATTAGCCACAGGTACCATAGAAATGTATTCCAGAATCAAAGTTACCAGTATTCATGGTCTAGATATTGTCCAAGTATAATAATAATATATCAGTTGCAAACAGTGTGAGTGGCTATAATAAAACGTTATGTTATACTTATTCATGCGCACAGCCATCCATATATTTTGAAAGAAACCGGATTAATTGTCACCCAATGCAGCCTGACTTGTCATAGCAAGAATAAAATGATATGGAAGCATAGAGGAAAAAGAGATGAAGTAGTCAGGGTTGGAGTGGGTTACCTTTTGTAAACCATTTAATGCTGCAACTCTATACGCCTCGGCCATAGTGGGGTAGTTAAAAACGGAGTCACGAAAGTATTCAAGGGTAGCTCCCATGGATAAGCATACCTGTATAAGGTTAAGGTTTTGTTTAGATCCTATTAAGTGCATCATATAAAATAACATACAGATAAATAATAATTTGCTCTTATTATAAAAAACAGTATGAAGTATACTAACATAATTCAAGAGAATGCTTACTTTGGGTAATGCGAATGGATAGATCAATAGCTGTGACAAGTAAATAAATATGCAATATATTTTGCATTATTACCTAGAGATCATAATATTGGACACTTGCGTTGGTGTGGTAGTACTTGTAGGTTTATGCCATATGTCTGATTTAGTATTGAAATATGTGTATTCTGTAATATAAGCGCAATATATATATATAT
>NAOQ01000123.1:22781-50890 GCA_002751075.1 Ichthyophonus hoferi | reverse complement strand
AAGTTATAATAAAAAGCTCCATGGCATTATTATGTGAAGTAAAACTCGAGAAATAGTTGAAGAGAGAAAGAGAAACCAAAAAACAAAATGCCACATGCTTGCATATTTGCATATTTAATAGTATACATACAGAAATGTGTGTCTTATAGGGAGATGAACAAAAACTACGCGACCACACAAAGTTAACTATAACAACGCACTGGTTGAGGTGACTAAATTCTATATTATGACACTATTATATTATATTACTATACTATACTCTTATATTATTATATTATTAGATCATAATATTGTACTGTTACATACTATGTTTTATTACTATACTATTATATTATGACACTATATTATTATATTATATTATTTTACTATGATATTATAAGACTATAATACTATGCTATTATATTACATTACTATACTATACTATTATATTTCTATATCACGAGATTATAATACTGTACTATTATATTGTAATACTACCAAATACACCTATTCCCTTTGAAAATTTTTTTACCCAACAATAAATACATCAGAATACATCAGGATAGAAATAGTCACACCTGTAAGACCAGTATTTTGTATATCTAGAGTGTCTGTATTGCCTTGACGACCTACAGTGTAGAGCAACGCGTCTCCAATGACATCCTTACCACTGTTTAGGCTGGCAACTACTTGCTTACGTTGTTTTCTCGTCTGTAGAATACATATTTTACAGAGACATAGGTAAGAGAGTAGTTATAGGGCATAACATTAAACCCAAACCCGTCAGGCAAGTAAAGGTAAAATAATGGCGTCAAGGCAAAAGCCCGCGTCGAACTAACGTGCGTGGGATTTGCTTTTGAAATACTAAATTTACGTCGTTTATCCCAAATTGAAATTCAGAATGGAGGACATCACACTGATAAATATATAAACGAATTGTACGGTGGATTATTAAAGATCTTCAAAAGGACTCACATATCTTGTGAAGTGCCAAAATAATATTTAATTGTTTTTTCTGATACCTAATATATAAAACTACAATATAGTACAATACGCTACATTATTATACAATACATTATACTATAATATCTTATAATAAAATATAATAAAATGCAATGGGCAGAGTACATATCATGTAGAGGCAATGGATAGCCTTAACCAATAATTTGTAAAACATCAGTGTTATACGCCTGATCTGTCAAATCTAGCTACATGTACAACATAAACAAAGTAATTATAGCTAGAACTATCCAATTACTTAATGCTGGGTTCTGAAGCAATCTATATTAAAATGTTATATTGAGAAAGTATGAAAAGGTTCTATCTGAGACATTGAAAACTCTTGAGTTTGTAGTGATACTGAAAAAAAGTTATATAGTTTTTATTCTAAATTCTCTATTTGCAATAGTCGGCTCCCACCCAGAACATGGTAGAGATAACTATAATTACTACACAGATTGCAATCGACTCAATCACAGTTTTTATTGTTATTATTGTTGTAATAGATATGAATATATATATATATATATTATAAACATACCATCTTAATTTCAATATTGGCAATAGTCTCACCCAAGAGAAAACGAGCACCCTGTTGACGCATTTGATGACACAAAGCATCGACTACTTCACGATCAGCAAAGGGAAGAATAGTAGGCCTTTGATCAATAACTGTAACCCGACTGATGGCAATACCCAGCCATTATTTTTGTCAATTAAATAAAAAACTGGCCACCTAATATCTGTTCCTACATATTAAGGTAAAGTTGCAATATCCATGTTTTAGAAATAATTAAACTACAGTAAAGGAGAAGCCAGCGGACCAAAATAACAATATTTTTATACCAACTACATTAATTAGTTATGCTTTAAATTTTATCATCAATAAAGACTTGCTAACATTATCTTTATCACTAAGTTAATGACTAAAAACGTCTATTTTTTCTAAATATTAATACAGAGAAACAATAAACGTTTTTATCTAAGCCCGTACAAATGATCGCATATGTATACATTGGATACATTAGATATATATATGCATATGCGCACATTACATACAGAAGGCAAGTGCGTGTATACCTATATACATACATAGACTTAGACATGCATATTTGTACACACATGTATACTTAATTACACACAAATATGTCATAATGTTTCAATTATAATTATCAGTATTTCAATCCATAATTACCGAGTCTTCCACCATGTACTAATGAGCCGCCTTCTAAATATATATAACTATATAATATAATACAAGCCATTAGTTAGTTTAGAGTTTATAATAGTATGCAAATAAACAAAATAAGTTAATATTTTTTATGTGTATATAGACAAAAGTAAAGGGTAAAAACTAATGTAAACGTTAAGAATACGTCTATAACTGACTATACGCATATACATATGGATCCACGATATCTCGTACTAAACGAGGCAAGTATATATATATATATATATGTTTATTAATTATAACATTAAGACAGAAGAGATACTAGGCTACCCAAACCTACCTGCCTGGAATGATATTGATCATAGAGGCATATTCAAGGCCAACTACACCAGCTCCCACCACAATCAAGTCTCGAGGGAGACTCCAGGTACTAGTGAGAATCTGGTCTGCATCAAACACATACTTGCTGCACATACCATTCAAAATTATTAAAATGCCTTAGAGCTTATTGACATATATCGGGTATTAACATGGATGCTATGTCTTTAATTTGAATAATAAAGGCTATTGTTATTTTATTTTAAGATATTTAAGGAGGTGAGAGTGGGTCAGGTTGCATATAGAGTAAGTTTTATTCTAATATTAATAGGATTACCTTAAAGAGTATAATTATAAAGATTATACAATGTGATAGGTTTATATAGTTTAATTATATTCTAAAAATAATGAAGTTCTAAAGTTCAAATTGTTTATTTTCTTTCAATTAAAGTTTTATTTCAAATATCATATACTTATGCTTTATTGATCCATCAGCAAAGTATCTAAAGAACCGACCAATATAAGTTTCTTACTGTATCTCATATTGTAAACCATATTATATATATATACCCCAAATATCAATATGCTAAAGTGAAAGACAATCTAATGATTTTAGCGCAAGAAAACAGAGTCAATAATAGAAGGACCAAGATTACAAAAATAATTGTTCAGTATTCTGACTTACAGTAAATCATGAAATGGAAAATAATCCGTGGATTTCCAGGGGTACTATCTTATGAGTAATATATTTCATGCATTGATAGTTAACTCAAGAAGAGAACGATGAGAAAGATAGAAGTGAAAAGAAGATAATATCATGATTGTCCCATACACGATTAAAAATAAGATGAGTTTTAGGGAGGAGTCAGCAAAAGGAGAATATAATAAGCCCAGACGGGGTATTGGCATGTGGAGACAGTTAAATGGCGATGTGTGTAGATATTGGTCTAGGAAATACAATAAGACTGCAATGCTACGAAAAACAGTAATAGATATATATATATATCTAATAGGTGTAATGGTCTATGTAATGTTTTATTTTTAATTGTGCTAATTCTAGTTAGATATAGATTAATGGATTGTTTGACAAACCACAATAATTATCTGACACCTTACACTCACCCATCAAAGACAGTATCAGGTCGGCGGGCGGGCCGTGTGCCACAAGCAATATATATTTTATCGGCAGATACAACAACATCCTTGGATGGCATGTTCTGGAGTTGATTTATTATCAATTAGCAGAGATTTAAATATCACTAAAGGCACATTTCACAGTGGATTAATAACAAAACGAAACAATGCACATTCAAATGTGAAAAAAGATGCATATATTTGATTTACATCTTCATTTCTTTATATAGCCCTTAATTACTTAATTAGGTATTCTTTCAATTATAAATGCCTATAGGTCACAGGGACTGAACATGTTTCTGCCCATATCTAACAGAATTTTTATGAAGCAACCAACATTGAATAGAAATGTTTAATTAAGGAACTATAAATAAGTAGACGCCAATTTAACTATCAATATGTTTGGACAGAGCAACTATCAAACCCTAAATAGAGAACGAAGAAACATAAATGTAATAAAAATGTAAGTAATATTTGAAAACGCAAGAGTACCACGTTGTTTTTAACTTACAAAAAAAAATTAAGTACAACATTTATTTGTTTGCATGTGCACATATTTCCTGTACTTATGTGTATACCATTAGATATGTATGTATATGTGGGTCCTTTTTCGGCACGCGTATATATCTAATTACACGGGAATACCTATTTGTGCCTGTATTTGATGCTGTAACTATCTGTTTGTGAACAATACATGTTTTATAGATTTATGTGCATATAAGGGCAATAGGCGTATATGTTTAGGACAAATTAAATAAATATCAGCTAATCAGAAAAAACAAATAAAAGATGACTGCAAAAAATAGAACATTCAAATATCTAATACTTAAATCTAAGAAGGTAAATAAACTAAACATATTACAAGTAATTGGCAGTAAATAAAAGTGTCGATTCAGTAGGTATGACATTAATATACTCATTCCCGTTAAAGCTAATCAATATATATAGGCAGGTATTGTCATATACATCTGTCTATATGCATATACGGCATGTACACATACACCCTCACAATTACGTATACAGGTACCCATATACGGTAACGTTCATGACTTCGCACACAATAATATGAACACACACCCGCATATATATACAATATACGTCGGTAACTTACTTGAGGATCAGAAAAAGATGAATAGAGAGCTGGGTCTTTTTCTATTGCAATTTGAACCTGTTGACCCCAATGAGTTACAATAGTAGTTCAGAATAATAGTACCAATTTTCACAAAGGTTAATCAGTATACATATTGAAAACATAATATTTGAATTTAATTGTTAGGATACCAATATGTATAACTAAATATACATAACAAGTTTATATCAAGCATATGCAATTTTCTTTGTATGAAGTAAGACCTATAGTTGAGAAACTATGGGATAATGGTTGATCTTTAGGAAAAACAGAAGGTAATACATGAATATATTAGAAACAAGATAAAAAGCAAAGGAGAGAAATCAAAAATCAAAAAGTGGAAGAAAAAAACGTCAAATGTAAATGAAAAAACCAAAGATATACAAAAGAAAATAAAGAGAGAATGCTATAGACCGATTGTATATGTGTATATTGATAATATATATATGCCTGTATATGCAATTAGTGATGTGCAAGTGAATAATTGAATAATCGAATGAATATGTGAGAAGATCATTTAATACTTGGGTTGTCGAGTTCATAGTGTATAAATGAAGTGGTGATTAGTTATCAAGCGTATATAATATCTTACTGAATGAGAATCAATGAACTTGGCAAGTCCTGTCATTAGCGTGATGTTGTTGCGTCTTATCTGATTTTTAACTGTATCCATTTCTCTCTGTTCCACCAGGCCTACTCGATACAGTATGTGGTTGACTGTAATTTTGGAGGACCCCATATAGGATTTACCGTAAAACCCTGCACATCAATAGCATAAGAATTTGTTTTATATGCCAGTCTTCGAACATAATATAAATGAACACAACGGCAACAAAGTAATATAGTAACACTCTTGCCATGGATAACCGTAAGAATTTAACAAACCAAACAATAAAAATATACTCAGGAAAAAAGTTAACAATTTAACCCTTTCCCCATACCATACTGGAGTTACCTTGATGTTGATAGCCAGTTAAATGTAGAACAGCCTCACGGAACGTCTTAGAGGGAATTGTTCCTGTGTGAACACACACTCCTCCAATCATATTTGGACAGTCAACCATGGCTACTGATTTTCCCTTCTTGGCAGAATTGATAGCGCATTTTTGAGCCGCAGGTCCTGAATGAATATTGCTTTATTATAAAATTCATGTAAAATGGTGTACAATCTGTGGAAAAAATCAGCACAGGAAAAAAAAAATCATACACTTCCCTTTCAGATGAACATATGTACATTGTATTTTGTTTTTCAAGTATAAATGTAATATGCCCAAGACAACAAAAAAATGCCACAGACAATTAGTTGGGAAGTAAGTAATTACATAACGATACACCCATTGCATACTAAGTTAATCCAAGAAGAACACATATTCAAGCATAAAATAAGATAGTATTCCGCCCATATTGAAGTATTAATATTATGTAGTGGTTCAAACCTACCAGTCCCAATAACCATCAAGTCGAAATGCTGTGGAAACCCATTGTGGGTATGGAGAAATCTCAATGACACAGCACAAAAGTGTGCTGCCGGCCAAGTTCCCAACCAGGCTTTGGCATTAATAGTATTCATCCTAAACCTAAATAAGAAAAAAGTGAAAACCTTAATCTTCTGTTTTGGTAAAACCCATATATAGACTCATCCTCTTATCTATAGGTGCCAGCCAGAGTACACAAAAACGCATAAATCGTAATTTCCGTTAATGTTAATGTATTGTCTTGCATAAAGGCCATTAACATGCTGTTTACTCTTGGACAATAAAATAATCCAATCAAACAGCCAGTTTTTATTTTATTTTCTTGTTGTTCCAACTAATTTATCAAATTAATTCACACATTTGTTTACAAATAAAGCTTAGAGCCTTGAGAATTCGCATGCATGATTTTCCATTGATCATCGTCATCATTAGGAAGTTATATGTTGCAAAAATGAGAAGGGAAGTAAGCTGAAAATATGCTTACAATCATCTTAATTTCAGATTTTTTTTTACATTTTAATCTGCAATATAAAAAAAAGTTTAGAAGAATATCTATTCAGAATATTAGTCACCTATAGCATAACAAGTAAGAGCATGAAGTGATCATGACCTGTGTAAGATTAACCAGTCAGATTACGTTTAGAAGGCAGGAGATCAATCAAGAGATAGTATTGATCACGTATCATAAAATGACTGCGCCAGATCTTGAAGGATAATGATGAGCAAACAATGAAAAGTATTAATAAATAAATATGACATCATGCATATGAACCTTGGAAAAACTAAGAGAAACAGGGATACAATTTGAGCACTGACAAGTGAATAGTTGGCGTGGCAGGCTATAAACCAATAAAACAATGAGCTTACGCAACAATCACCCAAACGTTCTTTCAAAAAACGACATAAAAAAAAAGCAAGATAGCTATCACTAATTGACCTATGAGACACCCGCTTAACCATTCAAGTTGGCACATTTCTCATTTTAATTTGAAGCGTTTAGTCATTGCAAATTTTCTCAATCACCACACTAATAAAAACAGGTGTCGGTAGATTATGATAGATTACATAATGCCAAAACAAGACCATCAAATCCATATTAATTTTCTTGGCTTTCCTTTGACATATCGCTCCAAGATATATAATGCCAAGGCTGTGTTCAAAATTTGTATTTAGGAAATTTTAAGTTTTCCCATACATGAAAAAACAACATAAGGGACTTGGGAGATTGGGCTCTCGAGTTGACTCGAGTAAACACTGGTAACCCTCGAGATACTTGTGAAAACCCCAATAATTGTCTATTTTAAAACCGGTGAAGAAGGCGAAAACCCATACAGGATTTTCGGCTTTCCCCGTGTAGTATCCAAGCAGGGTAGGGGTAGTACGAGAGCTATTCAAGGACGACAATTAAAATTTATTGAAACCTTATAATGAGTGGATGATAAGATTACCTGGCACTGGGGCTATCCTAGAGACAATTTCCATAAATTTTGTTTCAAATTTTTTGTGGCATATACTAAAACTTATCCTTTCTGTGTATTATTATTATTATTATTATTATTTACAACAGGGGTTTTTCACTATCATAACAACTGGTAGTTTTTTTTTTTTGGAGGACTCTGACATGAGTAGGTCTTCTTCTAGTCCTGTAGTATAGAGAGAAGGAGCTTGATGGTTTTACACTTCGCGTCTCCTGACCAAGTATGTATTTATTCCTGATCAATATGGTGATCGGTGAAATCATGGTTTTTGACGTACCTGGGAAAATCCACTATTTTGGGATTGGTGATGTCACGTTTACAGTCCTTCCGATTATAATACCTCCGATGTCATAATAACTAGGCCATTAATTAAGAGCGACCGTAATAGGATGCATTTTGGTTAATGTAAGTAGATACATAGTGTCATGTTTATACTGATATTAGCATTACTTTACCCTTGTTAATGATTCACTTGATCAGAGTAATCATAAACAACTCGTGTATGATATTAGTTCCGAAATATAATTACATATTTAACAGGGCATATTTCATCTTACAAATTACGGATATTGAACTCTCCGTTTTGGGAAACTGGCGTTCTCCATTCGGTATTCTGACCCAATATATCCAGGAATTCCCCTGACGGCTGGTAATGCGAAGAGCGGGGAAGCAAGGCATGATCTAGTGGGTGAAGCTCACCTATATAGAATTGACGGAGATAACGAAATGCACTTTTGCTGCCGTGATTCAATTCGAAACCTTCAGTAGCGTCCACGTTGAGACAGTTGGCTATTGCTGCCTGGCCACCTATATATATATATAGAGTGACAATGTGATCAATGTAAAAGAGTGAAAGGAAAAGAAGGGGGAAAAGAATAATCGTATATATTAATGGTGAACCGAGGCATAGTAACAAGACCAATAAAAGTCAACATTTGCTAATGCATACTTTTTTCATACACACAGCCACAAAACTCTATCTCAATAATATTACAATTCAAATATAAAAGTAGCCATGCCAAGCTTACATATTTCGTAACCGCAACGTGTTATGTTCGGATTGCCAAACACCACTTACCAGGATGAAAATTCAACCATCTAGTGATGTCCAATACCATATTATCAAGTACTAATAGGGCCTCACCGGCTGCATTGCGTGCTTGAATCTCCTCCAGGCGTATTCCCTTTCGTCTGGTTTTCGAGCTGACATCCCCTTTTAACTGTTTAACAAAGTCCCTCAAACTAGAGAGTTCTAGAGTATCTGATGCTTGCTCTAAGAGATTTATTTCTTCAGCTGGGATATCAAGGTCATTTAATTTACCCTTTGCTTCCAGTTCCAGGAAGAGAAGAGTACGATCAAATGTGCAACAATCAATATCTACAGGGGTAGGGGGTAATGGGGTAGATGATGATGAGGTGATGAATAAAGACTTAGCCAGGGCAAGGCAGGGCTGAAGCAGACGTTTCTTTACAGGAAACACCTGTAGGGGACAGGACAAGTATGAATACAAGGACCATGGAGATATGTGAGTACAAGAAAATAGCGTTGGAGGAGTGGAGTGAATATCAAAATATAATAAATAATAGCAATCATAAAAAGACAAAATCACTGGGAAAAAGAAGGAATTGAGAGGGAGACAAGAACATATAGACATACACCTATAGATAAATAACGCTGCATTGGAGTAATGTTGGGATCAATCTTGTAATAGGGCTAAACAATACAGTCACTTCAAAAAAAAGCAAGTAAATACTTAAGTATTTATGCATATATATGCAGTTGTGTATAGAATTGCCAATTGCAAACGGAACAGAATTATAAAAAAATAGAAGAAAAGGGACCAAGATTAATAAAGGTACGGGAAAGGTATAAGAAATTGAGAAAATATTACACGGTGAGGTGTTTGAATCAAATAGATAAAGAAAGTATAAAAAAAGGTACACTAGGGGTGAGAAGAGATTTTTTTTTTATCAGATAGAGAAGAGTGAAAAAGAGAACAACAAACAATAGTGACAATAACAGCTAAGAACAAAAGGGAGAGAGACTAAGAAACAAAAGGTGATTAGAGGCTAAGAAAGACAAAGGCGTAAGAGTATGTATTAAACTTGAATATGGCAACGTGTGCCAACATAACCATCAGGAAAACAGAAACACTAAGAGAGAATATGTCTGAGAGGAAAGAACAGAATAGGTAGTGGATGAGATTTAAGAAAATAATGGTTTTACTGAAAGAAAAAGAAAAAGCAAATAGGATTCCAAAGAGAAGGTGGCGGAAGATGTGGTTGGCAAGTAAGCGAGAAACAAAATAGAGACAGTAAAGATAAACTTAGTGATCAAACATTCCTACCTCTCCATCATTTGTTTCAATTTCAATAACAGACGCTGGCAATGACGTTTTTTCTTCAATAGCAGCCACATTCGAAAGACTGAAGGCACCAAGCCCAAACATATCACTATCCTCTTGCAAGAAAAACTTGGTTATATTCACCACTTTCCCTCTATATGTTTCCATGATTCCAAAGGGGTCGTTATCTACTTCGTTTCCTTCCAGTTCTACAATACGAGCAAAAAATTCCATTCCCTGGTAGAAAAACACTATTCTTTCATGAATGGATAGAATACTCAAATTACAAAACTGCAACAAAACCCGAGAAATGTCTTCCGCATCGTAAACTACACTTTTCTTTGCAGGTTTCCATCGTGGCCGAATTTCACATATAACATGAACAAGAGGTGAGATGATGTTATGAAAACTCTCGCTCACAAGAGTCCAGGGAACGGGTGGGCCAGGACATACTTCCAAATTCAATCCTTGCACATCACTTAACATGATAGCCCCCGAAGGAACGTCAGCATGTGCTTGACATCTTACTATAAAAGAGGGATGTGTGCGAGCATAAATGTAGTGACCATTCCAGGCGTTTGCTTCGACATCTTTTTCGCAAACGTAGGCACAGTTTTCAACGTAGGGATGAATGTGTGATGATACCTTTTCTTGTGAGTGCTTTCCTATTATGATTACTCGCAGGGAAAGCGTGGTTGGCGGAGTGGTCACATATCCTAATTTTGACAAATTCAAATAGTCACAGAGTGAGTGAAATGCGTTGTACATCTCAATATATATAGGGGTTCAAAGGAATAGTAAACAAATGGAAACATATAGTGTAATTGTGAGTATATAAAGTTGTGGAGTATAAACACGCCTGGGGTAGATGCCTAAGCACGAAAGGGTCATTAAGTTCGCTATAAACTGTATATGAATTTTTATGAAGGTAAGAAGGAAGAGCTAGAATCGAAGCCTCAGTGAGTTCATCCAAATGACGTCACATACAATTAGTTCTCTCACGACGCTAACCTAAAAGGTCACCAGCTTAGATGGGCCTTTACGATTGTGTTGATTCAGGTGCACTTTTTCCAGGGCTGCAAACAATTAATGGTGGGACTAACTACACACAGTGTCTCTGCAATACAACAATACATAGAATATATTATCCCAAGCTAAATGTGTGCAATCCAGCTGCAGTTTAGCTGGTAAGTTACAAAGGAAGTAAAGGTGGGTGTGGAACAGGCAATAGCCAAGCAAAGAAGGGGAGTGGTTCTATTATAAATAAAAAAAGGTGTACAGGCACTACTTAATAATAGTAAGTTTAGAAAATAGGGTAGAATCAAAATCTTTATCAGAAAGATGAAATGTACAGTTACTAATTTGGGTTAATAATCATATTTATGTGCATATACATGCACATTACACACACTTGCTGGCTTTCATTGGTATAATTATGCCTATTTACATACAGGACTCGGTATGTTATGACTATTGGATTAATTTAGGTAGATGTAGTTCAGTGTGAGTGAATTACTGATGATGTGGTTTGTTAGAGTTGATAAATAATATAGCACAGGGTGATGTCATTATATACAAAATATAAATATATAAATTCAATTATACTCACAGAGGGTCAAGTGGCAATTGTATTATGATACACATTTTTTTTTTTTTCAGAATTCAAGTTTATACTATTAGCTATATAACAGCAATTTATCACATAAATACACATTTTATCTTTATATTATATGAGGTATTTTATGCACTCAAATCAATGGATCAGACATAGACGTAAATAATTGATAGACGAACGCAAAAGGGCCATGCCAATAAGAAAAGCAGCTACTATTGAAAGTGCCAATCAGGGTTTTATGAACATACTGCAGACATATGACAATATAGGATGGGAGTAGAGAGTGTAGACCCTATGAATAGACTAAATAGATTCAGACAACATTCGCTTTAATTTATATAGGGATATATTTGTGTACTATCTCAGGAAAATGAAAGGCATGATAGCAATAAGTTTCAGAGCAGGAGATTTCTAAATTAAGAAAGGCATCCTACTCAGAGATAAGTACGGTAAAAGTGAGACTTCCACAATCAATTCTCCCATTGGCAAAAGATGTAAAATTTTAAAATGCGATACGACCTTTAATGTGTCTAAGGCTACAATTAGTTTCCATTAAAGAGCGTATGTATCAGTGCCTCGTGGTTATTACAAACGACAGAAGCAATCCCAAATTCTGTTTATATATTTATATTTGCCTTTTGAAGGGTTTCTAGCTGCCAATTTAAATCATATCCTAATTTCATTGTTCCGAGTTAATATTAATAAAGATGCTAATTGCCACACTCTATCGTTTATAGGTCAATAAAATATATAACTCAAAAACGATTAAAAGATCCAGGTATCATGGTTTTCTTACAAATGACCAATACACTACGGCAAATGTCTATAAAGCAGCCCAAAATGACTCAAAAAGGCAACAAACCATCTCTGATCAAAATAAAAGAAACATTTTCAAAGAAAAGGAATACCAACTAATAACCACCGTACATGAAAAGGGAGATAGACCACAACAAAGAATAAAAAGCAGAAATATCACAAGTGAGCAAATAGAAGCTAACATAGGCCTCGATATTAGTAAATATTAGTGGACCAATATGGGTGGAAAAAAGATAAAAAAAGTTCGTAGCGTTATTATTAATATATTGTACATAGATCCTAGCTAGTCACAATCCTCGTTTCCCACAGAAAACACATTTATAATTGATTATCTAGACACACGTAGCTTGCCAAATAATAAATACAGTTAAAAGAAACTTTCAGGTCATCTTATTGTACTAACCTTATTGCTACGTAAAAGCAGTATTGATGATAAACATGAAAATACTAATAACATGTCTCATGTAAAAGTACGCTTTAGGTTCATATATATATGCAAGCACATATATTTATACAAAGGGAGATAATCATTGAAATATATAAGATAAATACAGGAAAGCTAGAACAGCTAGGGAAGACCGCAAATTCAAGATATACGTTTGCTAAAAAGCAGATATTTTATGCATTTGCGGTTGTGAGCATGTGGGGGCGCACGTTTTATGTACAATAATACCCCTCATGACTCCTAGATTATTATCAATTCTTGCCGGTAAAAACACAACTGCTTGATGATGGTAATGTCACCTGGTGTTTTTCTGCTCCATCGTTCGGTTGTGATAACGTCCTGTTACAAGACTTACTTTTTGTAGCAAGACGAACAGTTTGGTTGATGATTAGCTCCCCTGAAGGCAATATATTCGCCCCATCCTACGTAAATTGTCACAGTTAGTTGTATCTGTATTACTCACTGTCTTGTTTGTTCTTACAAAGGTATGCATACACATGCACACTTAACAGTATACGCATTTTATATACTCTGATACAAACATATACCGAGTTGCAAAGATGCCCATAGCCATTCCCCAATACAAAATTTATACACAAATACTCCTTTTTTTCCACTTTTATCAGACGTAATTAATAGAATAAATAATTCTAATAGTCCTTCAGGATATTGCCAGATTTGTCATATTTATTCTGTAGTGTTAACAGGCGTGCAAAAGGATGAGAGGGAAGAGTAATACATTAAAAACAGACGAATGCAAACAAAAATAACTCAAGGTATATATACCCATATATTACTATATATATTACAAATACATTAGTGCATATCTCTATATGCACGCAGTAATATATATAAATCATAGATAGCACCATTTCCCAATGAGAACAGATTGATAATCTCTATAAGTAGATTGGTCGATGAGTGAAGTCTCTAATAGCCAACTTTCATGACTTACAATATAAAGGTCCGACTCTGTTGATGAAGGTGCATCCAGACTCTTATATTGTATGGTCCTGTCCCCGGGTGGTGAGAGGTATTTGACAATGATTAGTTAGTTGAAGGAGAGTATGTAGGATAAAGACATGCAAACATGAGAATATTGAGATGATCATAACGATAGGAAAAAAGAATAATAATAATAGTAATGAAACTAAAGGCAGGAGCAAGAGTTTAGTGCTGTATATAGAAAAGAAGGGATTTCTAACCGCACAATGCAGTTCAATTGGCTTGAGTGTAATTGCTTAATATATCTAGGGTCAATAAGAAGAGGTTTCCCTGTTTATATAGGTATACATAAATTTATACTTCATATTAAAAAAATATCATTTTGCCAGGAAACCCCGAAGGTTTATTCTGGACCATTATTACTAACCTTTTCAACCCAAAACGTAAAGAATAACAACAAATACAGTGAGAACGATCAATAGGTAAGGTAGCAAATCAATCAAACACTGCCAAAGTACAAAAAAAAATAACACTGTATTCCCCCAAAAAAGTATAGTAATAGAGTCATTGAATTGTAATAAATATATTTAAGGTTAGTGCAGTGCAGAATAATTATAATTAATGGATACTAAAAAGATAAAGTAGTCATAGGGTTTGACAGACGAAAAAAGTAGTATGACTCATTGATAAAAGAGAATATACTGCATCCACATTTATAGCTATGACATAAAAAATTAAAAGGTATGGCATATTTTTCATAGCACATATTATATCAAAATATTTAATATAAAGGTAACCTCAACTTACTTGCCAAGCCCAAGAGTAAGAAAGGGAAACATGCGAATCTCAATGAAAGGTTCAATTTTAGTCTTCATATCCGTATACTTCTGTCGCAGATCCGCACTGTGATTCCACACATCAAGATATGAATACATTTATACCCTAGTAATACAATAATAGCATTCACATTATATTAGTTGTCATAGATAACGTGGGTTAACCGACAGAGAATAGCTGCTAACAAGGTTTGACGACACGCTAGTCTTAGATTAAGAGCACTATACAAGGAACCACAAGCTGGGGGTTTCGGTACGGTCTTAAACACCTTTAGTTTTTATTAAAACGGAAATGTTCAAACTATTCTCAATTTTGTAGTTACCTAGATATATATGAGAAACCAACTACGATTTCACTACACAACCCACCCAAGACAGTAGATAGAACTTGAAAAATCCTATAATTTTCAACTATGCATTTCTTTTCCAAGTATCTTCTAGCAAAGAATGAGCCTTGGGAAGCCAGCCTAATTTGACCAAATAAGACATCTTTCTGCCTACATAATTCCAACGCCAAATTTACCTTCCTCTAGGGGAGTTTATAAAACAAAATTATGTAATTGAACCAGAGGCAAAAGCAATCCATAAAAAATAAATCAATAAGACCCAGTTGTTTTCTTAAAATGGTCATAGCTATTATATATATATATATATATACGATAAACATTTACACCTCAAAGGAAGAGAAAAAACATGAGAACAATACACAACTAAAAGACATTAAGAAAACATAAAAAGTACAAATGCCTTTGTTGATTGATAACTGGAAGGAAGACAGATAGATGACATTAACTTATAGCAAGAAATAAACATACCAATACGGCAGTTGGTCCGCTGATACCGTTTCTTCGTTAAGCTTTACAGCCTAAAGAATACAGATAGTTCAATACATTGTAGTCATTGTTAGCAAAAAATGAATTATACAGACATATATATATATATATATTATTGCTCATTAACTAACAATAACAATAATAATAATAATAATAGTAAGTGTAAGAATAATAACAAAAGTAAAAATAAAATAGTAATAAAAACAAAAATAACAATAATAAAAGATGACATATCATCATCTACCGTTCTGACCTCTCCCAATACCCACAGAGACGGAAAAAAGTTGAGAAAGATAAAGAGAAATAAACAAGAAAAACGTTAACATACCAATACACACATACACACTATACTTTATTTTAACACCAAAACATAAAAACTCACTTGGCCACATAGATCTAAAAAATGTTCAAATACTATAGCTAGCCGTTTCAATAGGACTATATCCGTGGTTACTGAGTCGGGCCCCAAAAATACCTGGGAAATCTCAACGAGACCTGTGTATAGTATGACGGTCATGTCATTGTACTTACACAACCATAAATATAACTAATGTTTTAAACATGCTTTAGATGATTTAAAGAAAAAACTACTCAAATGTAGTACTAATTGCGTAGACTTGACGGGAACAAAATCAAGATCTATATTATAATTGGTCTAAATAAAGTAGATCGTATGTAGACATGATATCACTGTCAATGACTAACTACATCATAGGAAATCATATAATTAGGAAAAACATGCATATTTATGCCTACTAAAGATACTTATTTATTCATAGTTACAAGTTACACAATCCTACATCTCGTTCTGTGTTGTCATGGCAAATTGACTAATTAAATTATTTTCTCTGGGATAGCCTCGGGGAACAAAATATAACGGATCATTTCAGCATCTACTCGCTAGTATCTTCTCCTTCCCATTAATCATTCTTTTTATTGTACTATACTTATTTTAAGTCTACTATAAACCATCAATTATTAACACCGAACCTTGATTCATGTAGTATTATATTTAATTATGTAATATAATATGATAGGAAAACAGAGAAACAGGTAGCAAGACAAAAAAAAAGATAAAATAGAAATCAAGAAATACCAGAACCTGCAGAGGTACTAACTGATCCTTGAATTAAAATCTGCAGCTTCACGATGTTTGTAGGTTTGTAGCTAATAACTAGATATGAGTGGGATAAATAAGCAAATAGCGTAGGTGAACATAAATAAATGAATATATATATATATCCGAGGCTGCTTGTATATAGTTATACGTGCCCACGAGAGAGTAAGTTAAGAGGCATTTTGCATTTTTTGAGTCTATAAATAAACGATTAAGAAATTTAGTCTGCGTAGAGAAAAAAAAATAGAAGAGATTTTATTTAGTAGTGTCAATTCAATCGCATAGGAGGGTAAAGAGAAGTAATATTTAGAAAAAAGAAAAAGAAGTAATTACGCATAATTTTAGACACAATAAATTAATATTTTCATTAAACTCAAAAAAAGATAAACTGCCAATAGAATTTAAATATGGCAAAGGGGTAGACAGTTCCAACAATACCCAATCATGTAATTCCAATAATGTTAATTATTTTAATGTTAAAAACTACACCTCTCTTTCACCTCAAATATCTATGCACAACGAGGACAAATTTATTTTTAATTCGGATCACGTACGTCATTATACATAATATACATAGATGCATAGATACACTCATAGAATGCCGATAGCCTACCTGCACGTAATTCTTCACATTTGTGCTCAACCTCTTCAATGGCGACCTCGATTGGAGTCATTTCAAACTGAAGGGAAAACACCATGTTAGACCATTTTTGGATAATGCTAATAAGAGACCAAGCTATATTCATGCCGTTTTTATTATAAAAACCAAATTGCTACAGTCTCTGTTTGTTTTAGACAGACAGAAGACCGATTACTATACCGATTACTATCGACATAATAGATAGACATTTAAATTCAACATAAAAAGGCGTCCAATTAAATTGATACCAAAATGCTATTATTTATTTTTATATATAAAAAATAGTACGCAGGAACAATCAAGCTTATAAAGATAGAGATAAGTGGATATAAAACATTAGAGAATTATATCAAAATGCACCAATACATGTAATACAGGCAGAGACAGAAAAAAACATCCAATTAAAGAATTAAAGTGTTTAAACACCACGGAATAACCAATGAGCAAATACCTCATCGTGGGCGATAACAAGAATGAATGTCTTGATATAGGGAAATTTATGTTCCGTTGTGATAATCGTTTTTCGCTTACCCTGATTGGGCTAAAATATCCAATCACGTGTAAGAATATAAACTTATTTTTATCATATCAAACGGTTGACAAATCAAAATATTAACGACTATAAAAAGAAAAAAAAAGAAAAAGAAATGTAGCATACATCAATACTATCATAATACTACTACTACTTCAGTACTTATATGCTGGCTCTAATAAGGATAATTACAAATACATGTCTTAATTAACAGGAGCTACACATGCAAACATGCTTAGAAATAAAATAAGAAAAATAACTACAAACATTGGGGGATATAGATGTGTTTCATAGAGTTACATTGAAATTACATTGAAATTACATTGAAATTACATTAAACCTTCAACACCGACTACACTAAATGATGGTTGATTTATTGATAAGTATTGCAAAAAAAGCCAGAATATATATCCATATAAACCCTAAAACATATTATAATATAAACGCAACTATCATTATAAATTCTGATTCAAACGCATTTATAATCGTACACTCTAATAAATGGTTTAATATCTACCTACTCATCCACCCGCGTACACGCTCATGTATATGCACGGAAGTTTGCATATACATATGTAACGAGGTATATGCAAATAGTCTATAATGGTCCTGTCTTTCTACTATACCTCACAGTAATAGTCATGGATGAAGTGACGACGATAATAATAAAGTTATTATATTGGTGGTATTTAGAGAAAACCCGTATGACTGCATTTAAAGAGAGCCAGTAATGTTAACGTACGTTCCATTATGTTCATTAACTTGATTTATTAGCTACTTAGAGATATGTAAATGATGAAAATGATAAAAATGATAAAAATGATATAAATGCGTATATATGTTTTTGGAAAACGTAAAGGGCGGCTATACGTTTACACATACATACACCATAATAACTACCTTAGGCTATCAAAAAATGCTTTATGTACAAGCAAAGTGTAACAATATATAGATCAACACAGTCACACACCTGGAAGGAAAGGTTACTATTGGACCTTTCAACATGGTTATCATCATGGATATATGGTGTTTCAAATACAAATCGATTAATATTTGTGTTTCCTTCAAAGGAGGTGACGAAATCCTAAGGTAAATAGGAAAAAAAGAATGAGAAAAAAGAAGAAAAAAAAGAAAAAAAAAGGTAAACAACAAGTTCGAATACCAAGGTAACTTTAGAGTGTATAGCCTTTATAGTACTAATGACACCCCGCGTGTTCCGTGATTTCTTCTTTCTATGTCCTACATATAAATCCCTATATAAGTATTTGTGCATCTACTCACATATACACTATCGTCCAATAGATCAATATAACTATAAATACATTTATTAGGCAACCAATTACCAAAACCCCTTCAGCCATTGCATGCCACGACTACCTTATCCTACCTTATACAGTTATTCATAACAATTCACCAATTACAAAGCTATGGTAATGATATACTATGGTAGTAAACAGTACATATATCATAACATAGTATCAAATCACATACTGCCATTTTACAGTTTGAAAAATAACATTAGCATAAACAAATTCAATTAGCTATATATGGATAAATACCTTAATCTCAATATCCTCAAAGTAGGGCTTTACAGACGTCACTTGGGCGTAATGCTGAACAAGTGAGTATGGGGGCCAATAATAGTGTTTGGTTAAAACATTGTTTGCGTTTCTTTCTCATTGTGTTCAAGTTTATAACAATTGAGGTTATGTTTTTTTTCTAGCTGACACACGTGTGTCTATTTGTTATGAGGAAATTGGTGTGGGGGTATATCATTGCTATTATATATACTATATATATCTAAATATCGACAGTATCGGTACTATATTGTTGTACAATGTATGCGCTGAATAGAATAGATGGATCAATAGAATATTGATGTAAGTGTGTATGCAAGTCAGTTAGTATATTTCTGGATACGTAGAGAACAATTGACTGTAGAAGCAAAGTGCATTTATTACATTTTCCTACTACTAAATACATGTCATGCACGGAGTATGCCTTTTAAAAATAAAAAATAAAAAAATTAATTATTAGGAGGAGTGTAAGAATTAACAAAAAAAAAAAACATAGACAATATACATATGTATGTATATATAAATACATACATTTAAAGATAGAAAAATATAAAAACCATAAATAGAAATGAAAAGACAGCAACAAGCTTACACAATTCATTCAAATCCACATACAACTCACAGTATAATAAAGGAGTTAAGATAGATAGACAGACAAAGTAGATGAATAAGAAGTGTACCATAGTTGGATCGAGATCATCTACGTCAACCTCACTTGAATCATGAATAATTTCAAAGCACCCCGTCCCAAACTTATTCTCATATAGTAACTATATATACACACAGTAGAGTAGAGTACTTAGTTAGATCATTTGATTACTTTCATGCCTTTGTCTTCATATTAACTTTGTATCATGATTGATATGCTAACCGTGCATAAACAAATTACATATACCATTGTTTTTAAACTATTATATTACAATATGTGTAATGAATCAGAGCATTACGCATTATTTAAAGTCTCCATAGAGAAAAGTCTAACAGATAGAAAAATTCTAAGCATGTTATCAATGGTGTCCAGCGTAGTCTATAAAGTAAGAGTAGAAGGTATATAAGAAAAGGAATGTTTTAGAAATACTGTGCGAGATTCTCAATGCAATTAGCAAGTTCCAGTAAATGGGTTGTTAACACTCTGATACCCTTGTATGGTATTAAAACTATTGTATGCCATACTTTATGGTCTAAAAGCTACTCGATTGCCTCATATTTCTTTCTAGTATAAATATGTATGCGTTTATATGAATATCCGTTGAGTTGATTTGCTTGTAGAATATATAGTCGTAGTGTCTATACGGTACAGCTCATTGTAATACAATAGCTCAATATAAAAAACCACTACGAGTAAATAATGAAAGTTGAAACAATCATATATCACAGTCTACATAATAATTAAAGTATTTGACCACACTAACTCCAAAACCATACAACAACATACATAAACTCATGTACATGGAAACAACACACGCATAAAAACTAGCAAAACATAGTACTGCGTATCTTTTGATAACCAGTTCTACTAGCAATTTCGCAACTCAACTACGTCTATGCAGCATAAAACAAATACATAAATAAAGTCATACACATACACATAAAAATAGACAAACATAAACATAGACATAAGCAAAATCCAGAGTAGATAAATATACAATACATACTTGCAACCTTGCTGAGATTGCTGCTAAGGTAGTAGCTGCAGGTTCTTTGTAGACAAATTCTTGGCCATTAAACTCTCTAAATTCATCCCCGAAAAATCGCACCCGGAAATATGCTCCAAACTTACGTTTTTTTTCTTCGTTCTAATTAAGTAGGAAAATAATCCGTAGAGGGGATGATTAATTAATTAGTTAATTGGGCAGAATATTGTATATTGTAGTGTTGCATTGTGTTACATTGTGCTATTTATTAATAAATTATACATTTAAAACAGCCCGGGATATAGATGTACAGTTGTTTACATAGATAGCTTGTCATAAATATATTAGAGATCAAGTATTTATATAAATATATGCACACATACATGCGATATGATTGTATGTATGCGTACATGTATACTATGCAAAGCAACCAGACTGGAAGCATAAAACAACCAAAGCAATATGTAGGCATTATATAAAAACCAGAGCACATTACTACATTCCCTTACAGTATAGTATCACTGCATACTATACACTATATACTCTATACACTAACACAAATCAAATCAAGTTAGATATACTAAACAGCTAGGCTTCTAATTATAAATAAGCAACATTTCATAATGGGGTTTAATGTCGTATCATACGAAAAAAGTAAAAACAGGTCAACACAAAGAATTTTCATGATTGAAGTATAATTATCTGTTCCACACAAGAAATGATGTAAAACAGGGAAGGCTGATAGGTTGCTCAGCTATAAATAATAGTTCAGTATTGGCCAAAAGTCAGGCTACTGTGATGTACAACCGTTATTTTAACAAATAACAAAAATCTCGCAATATTGCTCTATAAAATGTTAACATCAACACACATATCACCCGAATAAAACCATAACCCTGTTAAGCATAAAGAAAAAACAGGTAATTTTTTTTTCCTTTTTTTCCTTTTTTTCTTTTCTTTTTCTTTTCTGAATTAATACAATGGAAGGGCTATATTGTTTGGGTATTTGTTTGCTTATTCTTATATTGTAATGCATGGATTTTTCCTTCTAATTATTCATAATTATTCATCACCATTTCAACATATACCTATCGTACAATGCAGAGAGGGAGGTAGTAATGGAATAGTACAGTTATGATGTTCAAAGGATGGATGTAGTAGCAAAACATACCGTTTTAATAATAGTATCATATAGCCATGCCATTTGAGTGTAACTGGTTCTCAAAGAATGAAAGGATTTATCGTGCTCATAGATTGGTACAAGTAGTTTGTAAACTTCAACTCCCAGTTCATATAGTTCGGCCTGGTTAATAGAAAAAAGAAAAGAAAGAAAATTCAAGTTAGATTTCTGCCCAGCTATATGAATAAGAGAGGAGTCAAGACACGGGGATTCTATTGGCTAGATTAAAAGAGAAAAAAGCCGAGATCCAATAGGAGAATTGAAGTAGGGTCAATTGACAAATAAAAAAACAGATATATACCAAGGTGAGATGAATTCAATACGATTAATCTACAGTAGAAATAATCTTGTTAGGACATGCACCAATGACATTTAATCTGATTACCATTTCTACTGGAAAAGAAATAAATAAACATTGAAATATATGCAGAAACAACAGTAGTGAAAGCAACCTTTTTCAAACTGACAGTACATTTCTCCAATAAATGTACGAGATAGGCCTCAGAAAATATGGTAGAGTTGCATTGGACTTCAAATTTCTGAAAGAAATAAAAGGAACCAATTAGTATTGCATGGGAAACCAGCATTGACAATTCCGCCAACAGTCTGTTGTATAGTATGAAAGTAATGCATGGCTTTAGTGGCTGGACATTGCTATCATAATGTTGATTAGTTTATAATTTTGAAAAACAAGCCAGGTTTCAATCCACTCATTTGAATTGATCTTTTTAATGTAATGTATTGGCTGGTACTAATCAATCGAAATATCAGAATGGGCATTAAGCTTAAAGAAGAAGAACGATTGGGAGTTGAAAATAGTGTTTGATAAGAGATTTCAAATAATTTACAATGGTCAAGAAGATATAATACAATATATTATATTATCTTATATACAACACCATAAGTAATTGATCAAGTCAATATACAGCACATGTTTGAGCTCACTTATTGCACTTAGATAGTATTATTATTGGTGTATGTACTATACACTCCCAAACGCATTCATAGACATACCCGATGAAATCGCCAGTAGATTATTACCCACCCAGCCAGAAAATGCACACTATAGTCTAAGAGCTGAATCCACAAATCGAAACCAAATGACACTAAATTGATGACTGTATATCTATTGGCTAGTGTAAGAATTCGTTTAGGATAGATAAGTATTATAATTAGAGAAAATTGGTTAAATAACCAGATATTGAAAATAAAATTTCCAACAGAAAAAAAACAAACAAACAAACAATTAAATATAAAAAAGGCAATCAGATGTTATACTGATAGGCACAAATATATACTGACATAATTGGTGTTTTTTTGGTTGCTTGAAAGAGAAAGTTAGAGAAAATTTACCACATCGCTGTCCTCGGAAAGGAAAGCTTCCTCATAGGTGTTGGCAGAGATTGGTACAAAGGCAGATACCCTTATTCGATTGGAGGAAAACACCCAATTAGCATAAGAATATGTAATACTATGTACGAAAATGTGTCCATTGTAACGCCTGTCACACAAACACACATATACCAATATATATATATAGATAGCTTCATAGCCCTTAATAGCAACAGTTTTTTATCAACATTTTGACTAGTTTATTTTGTGGGAACGCAGTTACTCATTGTCTCATGTCATGTTTAAACCAGGTAAAGTAGGTAATAATAAATCATGACTGGCCCATAAAAATAAAAAATCTTAAAAAATAATCATTTAATTTATTTAATGTATACTTTTAAACTACTCTTTCATTCTATACTAACATAGAAGCTAGTACAGATAAATCTAATATCATAAATAAATTCGCGTAGTAGTTGATAGGCAGAAAAAAGCAAGCAAACAGTGGCATACCCTTTAGGAAGATAATCCTTGCCATCAACTGGCTGAACATATTTGGATATAATAGCACACATATGAATCAAACACATAGCTGTCTCGGTCCAGTGTTCATTCTACATGATTCCCGACCAATACCCGTATTATATTAATATTAAATAAATATAATACATACCTGTGAAAATATACACTTATAGAAATGCATTTCCTTTTTATTCATTGGCAGATTTTACAGGCGGCTTATCTATCTACCAATCACTGATAATACACACATCCATACACATGTACACTCATATCCTTCTATGCATTTAAATAAACAGATATAAAGATATATTATTATATGAACGAGATATAAAATCTATAAAAGACAAAAGAAAAGATGGTATTAAGCGTAATATAGGAGACAATGAAAACTTACAAAAAAATCACCTTAACCATGTACCCATTAAGCATACACAAAAAGGAAATGATTTAGATACGGCTATAGCAGTACAAGTACATCATATATTCCATTCTCTTGTAATCAATCCCTTACAGTATATCCAATAGTTTAATATATACCCATTGTATAGATAGTCTGCAAAATAAATAAAATCATACAACCTATCGCAACAGCGTACAATATATACAATGGAAAATAATTAAATTAAAAAGAAAAGATAATTGGTTAAAGAGGGGAGAGAAAAATGATATAGGAGACAAATAATTGAAAATGGTGAAAGGGAAACAAGTAGGAAATAGTAGCCGTTGAATGTAGGAGGGTCTACAGAAGGGAGGTGTAGAAAAAACAGAAAGAGAAACGCATGTGCGCGTGCACATACACACACATACCTACATGCATGCATACATAGACACGTACATCTACACATATACAACAAACCCACATACACATACACCCACACATAATTATATATATAGAGAGAGAAAGAGATGACTAAAAACTAGTCTAACCTTAGTGTAGTGGTTTTCTATATTCTGCAGCCAGGTCAATCGTAGACCTGGTGACTCAGCATAGCCTGTATATAACCCAAACAGCATAGAAGCATTGATGGGGTTAGTACAGAACAAGAGATATAATATCCTCTTACACTCTTATTGCTTACCTGAAATACCACATCCAATATAGACGTATATAGTTAGTTTTTATTATATACATACACATACACACACACACATATATATATATATATAATAAAATCTCATATATACTATGTGCTTGCGTTTTAATTTTTCCCACTCTCTTTCAAGTTAACACTTAAGGAGTTGAGCAGGATATCAATACCAATAGAAATATAGTTTAGAGGTACTAAATATAGGTACTTGCTGCTTATATAACTGTAGTCCAATACAAATATATATTTAAGATGTCATAATGATGTCATATATACAGAAATACATTCAGATACAAAGACATGAATATAAATATTTCTTCCATACATACACATATCCTACCTTAATTATCCTTACGAGAATATACAGTTATCTATATATTAACAAACAAAATACCATATATACTAAAACACATACATATTGTACTACACACCAAGATATACAGGAGTACTCTACAAATATATACTTTGATACACAAACACACGCACACATATATATATATATATATATAAACAAACCTTTTGCTATCCTGTATTGCAGATCAACCAACATCTCGGAAATGTCGGTATAGCTGGGCATTTTCAAGGTAGTGTCCGTGATCATGTACATATTGTATACCAGATTGTACGCCTGTATTAAGCATAGTTGTTAGTTGTCGTTTAATAGCTATTTTAATTAACTTAAATTAACTCCACCTCTCCAATCAGAGGAATTAACAATCCTAATTACTTCTAACAAACAATCTAGAATTCAAAAGAGAAATAAAACCCCGGCCTGACGGGCCGCGTTATTAGGTCTATTTAGACTTTATTTACGTACACATAGCAAGCACGTGAGCACTAATGTTAGAATGAAGCACTTAATCAAATCAGTAAATCGAGATCCTATAGGATAAACCCAATACATGGCAATAGTACATATGTATAATATATTTTACTACTACACTATCATATGTTAAAGCTTGAGTTATTTAAGATATAACTTATTATAAAAGGTCTCAAGATAGGTGGATTAAAATCAAACAGTAATTAAATTGATTATAATCATGTTTACACACTTCACATGACGACTAATAACTACTAATGCACATCATATTTAAAATACAAGATATTTTTTAAAAGTCTCTATCCATCTATCATAGAGTCTAAGTAGTATCCTATAGTTCTTAACAAAATCAGTTTAAAAACAGAAGCCAATAGTACAGGAAAAAGTCACCAATGAGGAAAAGGGATAAGTTGCATAACCAATAAGCACAAATAATAAAGACTTTACCTCCTGTTTGAAATACGGTGTCGTGGCATTATCTTTATAGATCATCCTTTTAACTAGTAAAATAGTAAAAGTGATAGGGAGTTACTAATTAGTTAGTTAATTTTCCCAGGAGTGAATGCATTGTAAGTATCTATCTATCTAGTAGTCAGGTTGCCATAATTACAGTTCATTATTAATTGTAGATATTGAAACGGTGATTGTATCGAATAAGATAAATAAAATACACCTTGGAAAAAAAAAAACATACCAAGTAATTTACTGTAGGTCTATTGAGTTCGACATCAAGTCGACTAGAATATTTGTTTTTAATCTACAAACAAGGTGACGTAATAGGTACAACTTAAAGGAGTAAAAAAGGTAGCTATATTATTTAGACAATATCCAATAGTATAGTAATTTAATTGTGGATTTGCAAGCATTAGTTTGAGTCTCCATAGTACAATCTATTCGGAAATAGTAAAAATATCAGGCCAAAAAATTGTAAAAAACCATGATAAATAATTTAATCTTACTTCTATTAACCTGTTATATTCTATTGCTCACAGATTTTGTTTAAGTATTTGCGTCTTACATCCACCTATTAGCGTATTATAAGTTGGTATAATACAATATATTGTAGTGTATTGCATCATGATTGCATCATACTATATACACATGTATGTATTGTATGTTTAATAGTGCCGATAGTGAGAAGAGGAAGTAATAATGTATTATATATGTAGAATACTTAAAAAACCAATTTAAAACACTGAATGAGTGGAATATAAAAGCATAAAAACGTACCAGTGGATAATGATTGACGCATAGCATTAATAGAACTCGGTTGAGCCCCCAGTAGGGTACTTAAGGCCATTGAAAACTGCAGTTTGATGCGAATAAACCCAGTACCTGTGGGCAGCGTAAAAATACGTAGTTTAAAACACACGGTCAGATGGGTATAGCGGGAAAATGATCGAGTATTATGTCATTATGTTACACGGAATAGAGTGTACATAGTAATAGTAAGAGTAATGATTATAGACATAGAGAGGCAAGGATTGCATCTAGCTACGTAAAAAACATGGGTAAAAAATAATTAAGGTATAAACCAATTAATTACTTGAGAATAAGTTATTAATTAATTAATAATAAGATTATCTAGTAATATATATATAGTATGCTATACCTAGAAAGTATAAATGAACCTGTCAATGACATAATCCCCCTCTGATTTATAGAAGGTTTTACACTGAATAAAGTTCGCTTCCCTTCATTTAATTCTCTGCTTGCCATTGTGGCCATACATAATAGATGAAATAATAAATAATATCAAATGAAATAATAACGAAAACAAATTCAAAAAAATGATTAGACAGTATGAAATTCACAGTAAGGAATACATTCTTTATAAGGGCAAGGTAGGGGACTAATTGGATTGGTTAACAGGGTGATCCAAGTACGTTGACAGGTTCAATGAGGGGTAATATGGTAGCCATATACCTGCAAATATATAGTTTTCTCTTATCATGAAATACAGACAGGAGGTTGCGGCCACACGGCTGGGCTTGCTGCTAAAGTTGGCATAGCGAAGAATCTCTCTATGTGGGGGTTGTATGTTGGCATGATTGTTGGCCAGTCATTGACTACATATATAGCCTGCTATTGGTTTATCATCCATACTTATTTACTTATTGGTTTATGCATATCACTACCTCATTAA